>OMLC01041682.1:50145-67920 GCA_900302585.1 Regalecus glesne
ACTACATGGAAACTAATTTTCTGAATGCCACATCATCCCATAACACTACTAATAATTATTATTCATTTCTGTAGCTACAGAATCAATAAAAAGTATTGCTACACAATGCATGTAACTTCTAAGTCAGAACACCCCCGCACACGCACACACACACACACACACACACACACACACACACACACACACACGCACACACACGTACATTCAGTTGTTTGGAAAGAACATTAACCACACAGAGGGAACTCACCACCATTATCAACTCAAAAGGATGTTTGTAGACCCGTACAGGTGACTGGTATTCCTGCACCATGGTTGGAATTCTTTCACTGGTTACCTATAATCAGATAAACATGAAAGGATAGAAGAAGCATGACAACAATCAAAGGGACACTTTAACACTGTGTCAGCCAAAAAACAACAACAACTGAAATATCAATAAAGCCAAGTACTAATGTAATGTGATATCATGAATAGAAATGCAGCACCATCAGCTCCACAATACATGGATGTTGTGTTAGTGTAAAGCCCACTGAGGTAAATTTTTGATAATTGCCGATGTGGTCCAGCACTGCTGGCCCAACAGACCAGGAGGGATTTAGGCCCACTCCTCTTTGCAGATCCTCTCCAAATCCTTAAGGTTCGCAGGTTGTCGCTTGGTTACTCAAAGCTTCAGCTCGCTCCACAGATTCTCTATAGGATTAAGGCCCGGAGACCAACTCGGCCACTCCATGACCTTAATATGCTTCTTCTTGAGCCACTCCTTTGTTGCCTTAGCCATATGTTTTGGGTCATTGTCATGCTGGAATATCCATCCATGACCCATTTTCAGTGTCTTGGCTAAGGGAAGGAGGTTCTCACCCAAGATTTCCCAATAAATTCATCCTTCCCTTGATCCGGTGGAGTCGTCCTGTCCCTGTAGCAGAGAAACGGCCCCTAAGCATAATATTTCCACCGCCATGCTTGAATGTGTGGTTGATGTTCTTGGGGTCAAAGTCTGCCTTTTCCTTCCTCCAAACACAGCAAGTCGAGCTGATGCCAAAGAGCTGGATTTTAGTCTAATCCGACCGCAGCAATTTCTCCCAAGCCTCCTCTAAATTATTCAGGTGCTCATTGGTAAACTTCCGATGGGCCTGAACATCTACCTTCTTGTGCAGGGGAACCTTGCCGGCCCCTCAGAATTTCAATCCATTACGCAGTAGTGTACTACCAGTGGTCATCTTGGTGACTGTGGTCCAAGCTCCCTTGAGATCATCAACAAGCTCCTGCCGTGTAGTTCTAGGTTGTTCCATCACCTTTCTCATGATCAGGTTCACTCCACGAGGTGAGATCTTGCGTGGAGCCCAAGACTGAAGGAGATTGATGGTAAATTGGTATTTCTTCTATTTTCTAATGATCACACCAACAGTTGACCCCTTCTCACCAAGCTGCTTACCAATGGTCTTTTAGCCCATTCCACTCTTGTGCAGGGCTACAATTTTTGTCCCTGATGTTCTTAGACAATTCTTTGGTCTTGCCCAATGTGGAGAGGTTGGAATCTGATGAATTGATTAATTCTATGGACATTCATTCTATACAGTTAATGGGTACTCAAATTAGAAGTGCTGTTCTGTGTGCCTCCTGGTCACAGTATTCTGTCTCTGTTAAATCGAACCTACGATGGAAAGTATAGACCGTTCATTTCTTTGTAAGGGGGCAAAGTCACATAGTCAGCTGGGGGTGAAATGCTTATTTTCCCCACGGTATGCAGTTTGTCATTTGCCCATCCAGCATGATTTAAATAGCAAATGCACTTGTGTACAAATTGGCGTGTTGGTCTTGAAAACAAGGTTTGGTGTATTGTTGGTATATTGCTATCTTGAGGCAGTGAAAAGCAATTGTGTGATTGACCAACAAAATCCTGGTCTTAAGTCAATGGTGCAGTATTTTTGCTGTAAATGCTGTTGAGGTAAAAGTGAGTTTAGCTATTGCATGGTTGGCTGCAAGTCTGTAACTGTCCTGCATGTCCTGCAGTGGCAAGGGGCTTTTATGCTTCTGTGCCCAGGGCCCCATTGTCTCATAATCCACCTATGACTAGGATAGACAAGCACTGATGGGCTTTAGTCTTTTTAATAGGGTAATACATAGCAGTAGACAAAAGTTTGAGGTTTTGATGTCAAAGCCCCATTACTGTAAAGGGAACTTTAATCTTGGTAAGAGAAACAATGTTCGACTAGTTTTAATCTGACCCAAACAACATGCCAGCATGCCTTCACCCAGACCATCTGAAATGTAAAGCCAAGATGACTAGAGATGAGTCTGTGATGCTGAATTGTACTGCCTTGTTGCCAAAGCAGTACAAGTCGCATTTATAGTAACCATACCCAAAACACCTAAACTCGACCTTAAAACGCGCTTGCGCAATAACACCAAGACCCACTCGACATCTAAACAGACCGGAAGTGAAGAGTAAAAACTCGAACGTATTCAATAAGGGAAACCATTCCCGTTTCTTCTCTTTCTAAATAAATGCATTTTCATTGCGGCCATTTAAAAAGTTATGTTCATGCCAGAGGACCCCATCATACGACTCATTTGCCATATGCCAGTCACACTTTTTTACAAGGGAGCCTGACCATTGTTCCGATGGCCCATTTCCCGTAGCCACGTAAAATGTCCCAAAGAGTACACCTTGTACAAGTGTACTTAGTGTTCAGACGTACGTCAAGTCTTCTTTCTTTGAGTGCTAGATCACAACACAACACAACAGCTCCCACAAGGGTTACTAAAAATACTTTTAAAATCCCTGTAAAGAAACGTACTTTCAATAGACAAACAACCGAAGTTTGATAGCTTCACTTCAGTTGTACAGTATTCAGCGCATAGCATCGTGTTTTGTTGTCAATAGGCTATACAATTTTGCACTAACCTGGTCCGTGTGTGCCATATAAAACTCAAGTCAACTGAAGAAAGTCACAGTAAAACATAGCTAAAGTAACAAAGCATTTAACACCGTAAGATCACAGACTATGACGCCGTTTCACTGTAGAACCCTACAGTGAAATGGAAACATGACTTACCACTTTTTTTCCGAAACACGGCTAAACAGTAACAGTTGTGTATGAGTGTGTCACTTTGTTGACCTGCGCTTCGTCATATCTTTATCAAGCCTCCCAGGAGTCAGAGAATATGAACGTCTGGTTTATTTCGGTGTTGTTAAATCTGCGATATAACAAACGGTTACGTCCATGTCGCAGGGGTTTTGCTGACTCCGCCCAGCTGACTTCTCCGTAAGTGCAAATCCTCCATCCGGCCAAAGTTCAGCACTCGGGTGCCGCTGACGTTAGGGGGCAATTTTGACATTTAATAAATGAACTAATGTAGTAGAACGATCCAGTCCAGAATGAGTGGTGTGGATTTTCTTCACAAATGTTTATGAGCTTATGGCCACGGTATTATTTTCCATCTTCTCAGAAGTATAATGACATGAGGCATTTTGTTGCAGTTTTAACTGAGACAATTATAACACAAAATGTCTGTACTAAAAAATAAACTCCTTTTAAACTCAATTAGTTAAAATGTCTGATGATATTTTTCCTACATCAGCATTCTTTTTTCCAACGACAACTGACAGCTGATTGAGAACTGCACTGAGAGAGATCTGCTTTACGTGTCACGATTTGTCCCCACAACATGGGGACAGATCGTGACACGAGGGGGGATAAGGACTAGATGGAGGATGAGTGATTTAGGCCGGATGCCCTACCTGATGCCCTACCTGATGCCCCTTGGTCGGTTCGGGCCCGTAGCCTCTGGCTTGTCAGTTCTTCAGGTGCGTGCTTTATCAATTGATAACAGCATGGTCACTTAATAATATCCCCAGTGCTCTTCCTTGGAGTATTCTGTATTCTGTCTACTGCATGTTTGCTGATTTTGATTCAAATCTATCAAAAGCATGTTAACTGTCTACAGAGTACAACATCTTACCACGTAACATCGTATGGTACAATTCTATAGGCTCTGCTCTGCCTGAGATACAGATACTTCAGGGTCCTCTACCCCATGGCCTAAATTTAAGCCCCTGAAACGGCATTGAGGCACGGATTTCCAACCATGGGATTCAGGATGATTAGGAAGGCTATAAAAGGCGCCACAGCCCAGCAGGGAGACACCATGAGAAGAATAAGTAGCTTTGTCTATTTTTCATTGTACACAAGTACAATGAAATTTGTTTTCTGCATTTATCCATCCTATTGTACAGGAGCAGTGAGCACAGTCACAACGCGGCACTCAGAGAGCCCTTAGGGGTTCAATTTCTTGCTCCAGGACACCCCGACATGCTGCAGAAAGTATGTCAAGGTGTCCACATGGTGGCTGCTCACTGCTCCTATATAATAGGATACAAATAACTGCAAATATCTCCTTGCGAGACTGACAAGGGAACTTCCACTCATCCATCGTCAACCGCTTATCCGAAATCAGGTCATGGGGGAACTCGAGCCTATCTCTGTTCTTATTGTAAGAAAAGCAGGGATACATTCTTGAAGGGTCGCCAGTCCATCACAGGGCAGAGCAATTAGGAGAACAGTGTCTTGTGAAGAACACTTCAACATGCTTCTCTGCAGGTGGGGGCTCAAACCTGCAACCTTCTGATGGCCAAACAACCGCTCTACTCACTGAACCATGCCATCCCTTTATAAGGGAACAATTATTTACTATTCATTATTAAATGCATACGTTTCTCTACCTGTTTACTGCTCTCTCAAGGTCACAGGGTCACTTCAGCAACATTCTTTCACTGAAACCTGCAGGGGATGAATTCCTCGTGACCTCAAGCTGTAATGGACCCCTTTGTTCATGCACGTGTTTTCCAACACCTCCACTCCACTGTCTTGTTTGACTATCAGATGATGATGGAGGGGTACTACATCTATTGGATTTGTATTTCACATTTTTGGGGGGATTTGGTTGTTTTACAAAAATCTGCGGTGTTTTTTTTGGGCTCCCCTGCTTTTCAGATACTATATTGATTGATGTATAGGTTAACATGGAGTTGCCCAAGCACTTCTAAAAGAAGTGAGGTAACTTCTTCAGCCGCTAATGGGGTTGTTGATCAAGGTTAGACACAGAAATAGATATAGAACTTTTTTTTATTACCACACAACCAAGGCTGACGTAATTTGTTCTCTGCATTTAACCCATCCTATTTCAAAAGTGCAGTGAGCACAGCCACTGTGCGGTGGTGTGGGAGCGATTAAGGGTTCAGTTTTTTGCTCAAAGACACCTCAACACACTTTACTAGATGACCGCCCTACCTCCTGAGCTATGCCAGGCCCTATATAGAATGGCCTTTACAGAATGGCTCAGAGCAGCTATAGTGGCACAGTGGTTAGCACTGTTGGCTCACAGCAAGAAGGTCCTTGATTTGAATCCCTTCCCAGGTCCTCTCTGTGTGGACTTTGATTGGTTGTTTGGGGCTGCAGTAGCTCAGCGATAGTGAATGTAGCTCTAAGTTTGGAAGTTTGATCCCACTGCAGATTATCAAGCAGGGGAATTTGGCCTTAATTCTCCATACTTGGTAAATACGAGGTACATATTGGTTTGACTAGAAAAGCACTTGCATGAAAGCACTATGTGAAAATGAGTCAATTTACTATTTCTCCCCATGTTCGGGTGGGTTTCCTTTGGCTGCTCTGGTTTCCTTCAACCATCAAAAAGACATGTATGTTGGGGTTAATACTCCTGCCTACGCCCCTGAGTAAGGGGATAGGAAAAATAACTGGAGTTAGAGGTTAAATGTAGAGGGGTGGCATAGCTCAGTGGATAGAGCGGTCGTCTGGCAATCGGAAGGTTACAGGATCGATCCCTGGTCCTGCATATAGGATGTTGAGGTGTCCTTGAGCAAGACACTGAACCCCTAACTGCTCCCCGAGTGCCATATGTTGGCAGCTCACTGCTCCTATACAATAGGTTGGGTCAAAAATGCAGAGAAATCTAAATTTCCCCTTGCGGGACTGATAAAGGAATCTTTTTTTTAATTAAGAGAACACATTTACTTGTATGCATGTATAATGAAAAATTGGGGCCAGGGGAGCTCAGTTTAGCGCACTTACTTCAGGAATTGTCAGACAGAGCCAGCATGTCTGATCCACTGCGGGACATCAGGAAAGCCATCTGGCCTTAATCCCACCAGCTCCATCTAAATCCATGTCCACCCCAGCGACGTGAGGACTAATTGTGATATATAAAACTAGGTCTTTTTATGTACAATAGCAAATACATAAAGCTTCTTTTTTGATGTCTGCAGGCTTGGCATACAACACAGGGTATTAAATCCATGTCCACCCCCAATGATGTGGGGAATAACTGTGATACATAGAACTGAGTCTTTTTAGGTACAATGGCAAATAAATAAAGCTTATTTTTGGTCTTACCTGTGCTGTCCGCAGGCTTGGCATATAACACAGGATATTTGCATGCCAGTGAATCCTAGGTAGAGTTAATCTGCAGGCAGAGTTCCAATTCTCCACTTTCAAAGGCCATCTTCGCTAATGATCAAGAACCACTCACATCAACTCGGTCCTTTGGATGATCTGTGGGATGACAAGAACATGGATGGAGTTTTTTTTGTTATTTTTTTGTTATACCCTTATAGCCTCCACCGGTTGCCCTCTTACACATGTTTGACCTGCTAAACAACCAATCAGCATATCTCTCCAAGAGGGTGATAACACCACTGGTGAGACAAGAGGACTTAAAAATGAAAACTAACAACATTAAATGGACACTGACATCCATTTGACAAAATATGTGTATGTATGTGTGTGTGACTTGTCCTGATTTAAAAGCTGATTCTCATCTCTTTGGAAGTAACCTACTGAAAGTATGAGCAACTAAAAGCAACAGTTTTCTCCTGCATAGCTGACACTCTTCAAGAGGAACCCTTCCCTTCATTTCAATTTATAAATCCCACCCAGTCATTGTCTGGCCTTGAATGGATGCACGTCCACATAATGGACTGCAAATTCGCATCACAATTCTATTTCCAGGCACCAAGACTCCTACAGACTTCTGTTTTCTATGGGTACAAGTTTTTTCATATAGCGGTACATGCTGCAGGTGGCAGTGTGCTAAATGCAACTGCTTCTGCAGCAGTGTTTGGTGACCTCAGCCAGTTCCTCATAACCTCCATCAATAATTGATATTGGGTAAAAAGGACTATAAAGA
The DNA here is from genome assembly GCA_900302585.1 of Regalecus glesne. NCBI lineage: Eukaryota > Metazoa > Chordata > Actinopteri > Lampriformes > Regalecidae > Regalecus > Regalecus glesne. Next base: position 57,349 of record OMLC01041682.1, read on the forward strand.
AGGCCTTATGATAGAGAGCAGAAATCGGAACCTGAAAGGAATATAATGAGACATTGTACTCTAGGCCAGTGAAATAAGTTGTTACAAATCCACTATTCTTTCCTTGAAAATGTTTGTCCTCTATTTTTTAATCAACACTGAATAATATTGAAATTAAACTTAGCTTTGGCAGTCTGGTTGGGGTGATTGTTCTTTCATTTATCCCTGAAACTCTGCCACAGTTTTAGCCTATTCTTAAAAGGGAAGGCACCTCAGGGAAGAAGTCAGTTTTAATTAAAATGGGAGTCCTCACTAAAAAAGAATGATGAGCGATGCTTTAAGGAATTTGATTCAGCTTCATAATCAACTGTTGATGGTAGGGATGACTCAAGATCAAGTTAAGATTTCATCCATCCATCCATCATCAACCACTTATCTGAAGTCAGGTCGCGGGGCCATGCTGGATCTAAATCCTAGAGCTCATTGGGCAAAAGGAAGGGAAACACCTTGGACAGGTCAACACTCCATCTCAAGGATAGGCTATGGGGATTAAGGCTGAATGCTCTTTCTGATGCCCTGTGGTGGGTTTTAACACACAGCCTCTGCCTCGATAGTTCTCAAAGCACACACTCTACCCCTGAGCAACTGCAGCCCCTCAGTTAAAATATATTTAGCTTTTTATAATCCTTGTGTGTGTGTGTGTGTGTGTGTGTGTGTGTGTGTGTGTGTGTGTGTGTGAGTGAGTGAGAGAGAGAGAGGGGGAGCTGTATCTGTTCAACCTAAAAAGAACCATTGACAGGATGCAGGCAGAAAGTAGCCCTGAGGCTAATCTGACACATGAGTCAGTCTACATAGCTGTTGGGTCAACATCATCCTCACACCACTAAACAAATCATTGTCCTAAATATGCCAGCAATATAAATGATAACAAAGGACATTTGTTTTGATGTTGAGCTTAAGAATTGTAGCTTTAAAATAGCAGAAAGAAAACCCACAAGCACAAAGCTGTACAGGAACAGTCATTTCACATAGTACTTTAAAATTATTTTCGAAAAACAAGTTAAAGGGGCAGCATAACTAATGGGGGGGTCGTCTAGTAGTCACGTGATTGGAGGTTCAATCCCTGGCCCCTGCAGAGTGTTTGGAAGTACCCTTACGTAAAACACTGAATCCTTAATTTCTCAAGACCTGCGATGGAATGGCGACCTATCCAGGGAATTTCCCCACCTTTCACCCAATGAACACTGGGGTAGGCTCTAACATGACTCCATGACCTAGTTAATCACAGATGTATAGATTGAAGTTAAAATCATTATTTGAGGTACATTTTTATCCTTATGCAAAGCTCTATGAATTGACTTCTCCATTTTAAGCTGTTGCATTTGCATTACCCGTCAGTCAGTCGGAACACAAGTACAGTAAGAAAGAGTTCAGCTATACAAACACACTGGGTTGTTCTCCAAGATTCAACCCCTGTCAGTTCCAAACAGATTTTCTGTACAATATAAGCAACAGGTCTTTGGATTAACCAGGAAGACTTGGTAAATATCTTCAACATTGCTCCTTATCAGTCCTCTGTGCTGCTGGTAATGGTTGAAATGTCAGTTTAGTTTTCCATGTTAATTTCTGATCCATTTGAACCGACTCACCGTTTTTGGGATTCCCTTACCTGGATTATTGAACATTCATCAAGACTTTTCCATATTAAGTGGTTGACAATGGCTGGATGGATGGTTTTCCATATTTTCTTGGGTTTCAGGGACAGTTCACCATAGAGTGTTGTTTGTCTCCTGTCCACTTGAGGTCCTCAGTCTATTAACAGTGATAGGGAAAGAAGCAACAGCACACAGTCAGGAAGGCACCAGCACACTCAAGCAATATTTCTGTAGAGGTAAAAACATCTTTTCTTGTAAATATTATATAATGTCAAACTGTAGACAGAGTGAGTCCCTCTTTCTTTCTCAGAGTGAAGAATGACAAATCTCATCATTGCTTCACAATTGTAAGGGCAATCATAGGACTATCACACTAACATATTCCCCTGTCGCTTTTCCCTGAAATGCCGGAACCATGTTGTGTATCCTACAGAGCACATCCTGTAGGTACCGTCCACAGGCACATCCATGCCCATATGTGACAGTCAGTGCCATGACAGCAAGGTCCATCTGACAGGCCTGTGATTTCTCTGACTTGATCCAATGCAGGTTCCCCACACATTTTACTTGGTTATCTGTAAAAACAGTTTGCTTGGCTTTGTTAGTTCAGCAAATAGACTGACATAGGACAGCATTAAGCATGGCTGATTTGGCTGAAGTGGAAAAGCAGTCCGAAGATGCGCTCAAAAGCCATAAATGCTCATGCATAGCAGAAAGAAATGGTCCATCCATCCATTAATCGTCAACGGCTCATCTCGCGGGGAACAGGAGCCTATCTCAGTTCTTTTTGGGCGAAAGGCAGGGTACACCCTGTGTAGGTGGTCAGTCTATCACAGGGCAGAGCAGTTAGGGGAACAGTGTCTTGCTCAAGGACACCTCGACACGCTTCTCTGCAAGTGCAGGGATCGAACCTGCAACCTTCCCAGACTCTACCTACTGAGCCATGCCACCCCTTAGATAATGAAATTATCTAAGAGGCGGCATGTGTGTGTGTGTATAAATACACACACACGCACATATATACTGTGTGTAGTGTTCTATAGTGCCAATCAGATGGGAGGAGAACTGGTTGTCACCAAGGTGTGATGAGTCTGCTGTAATGTTACCTACCTATTTCCTGACTCTTGAGATATATAGATCCTGAACAGAGAGCAGGCTTGGACTGAAGATTTTCTCTGCAGACTTAACTGTCTGTTTTAGCCTGTCCCTGTCCTATTTGGTAGGCAATGCAAACTACACAGAGATGGATGTGCAGAGGACAGACTGGATTATTGCAGTGTAGAACTGAATCAACAGTACCTGAGGCAGATTGAACTGCTGAGCTGATGGAGAAATTACATTCTCCTTTTTGATGGCTGTTGAGTATGGTGAGAGAGGCAGTGTAAGGGGGGGGGGCTCTTCCTGAAGGCCATTGTCAGCTCCCAATTTTTGAGCTTGTTCAGCTTCCGGTTATTATGGTCATACGAGAAGGCCAGCTGTTCAACCTCCAGTCTATGTGCAGACTAGTCGCCATCACAGATAAGGCCAATGATGGTTGTGTCGTTCACAAACTTCAAGAGTTTGACAGATAGGTCCCATGAGGTGCAGTGATTGTGTAGAGGGAGAAGAGAAGAGGGGAGAACACATATCCCTGGGGAATGCCAGTGCTGACTATCTGAGTGCTGGATGGGGTTTCCTCCAGGCTCACCTGATACCTCCTGTCTTTCAGGAACTTTACAATCCACTGGTAGATGGAGGCTGGTACAGTGAGCTGGGTGAGTTTGAAGTGGAGGATAACTGGAACGATGGTGTTGAACACTGGGCTGAAGACCACAAACAGGACCCCTGGACCTCATGCTGACTCCATCCTCCGGCTCAGTAGGCAAACTGTAGGGGGTAGAGCAGAGGGACTGTGATTTCCTTTAGGTGGGCCAACACCAGTCTCTCAAAGGATTTCATGATCACAGATGCTAAGCCAACAGGCCTGTAGTCATTTAATCATGTGATATGGGATTTTCTGCATCATATACAAAAGGACTGAAGGCTCCATGAGCAAAGCAACATCTTTATCCAGAACACTTCCTTCATCTGACTGGTGTCTCTCCAACCTCTCCATATTCAGTCTTTGTGTGCATATGTCTGTCTGTCCATCTTTCTATTGATCCACTTTACTGTATAGCCACAGGTATATTAAAGGCTGTTAGCTCTTCTGATGGAGAGGCTCAGTGAGGGTCTCTCTGAAAGAGTTTGGGGTTTCATTTGGGAACTTATTTATATTTACCATTAGCTTCATCTTTCGTATGGAGCTGACATTCTTCCAGATTGACTCAGAACGACTACAATGACAGAGAAAAAGCCCAACTTCCCAGATCACCAGCATAACACCACCACCCCAAAAAAAGGAATGCACCTCTATGTACCCAGACAGCAGCAGAGGGAATAGAGAATTACTGGCTTCCTGCAAATCCCTCTCCCTATATGGTGCAATTCTAATTCAGTTGTGGAATTCGAGGTACTTCTGATTGTGCCAAAGCTGACTGTGGTTTGAGAGTAACAAAAGCAGCTAGCACCATGTAACCATAAATAATCTAGTGTGATATAAACCAACTACTGACTGACACCCTGCTCATTTAGTTTTGTGTTTTTTTATTTTTATAGAAATGATTCCTTCCCTTGCTGCCACCCCCACACTTGAACCTCATGTACAAGCAGCAGACTAACTCTTGTCTAGGTCTCTGAGGGAAGTCGTCTCTGCAGAAGTAAAGCAAAACAGAATTATTATTTTTTTAAATTCTTAATGTTAAAATACCAATCCTACTCGATTCAAATCATCAATAACTTCATGAGTGGTTGCAGCCTACAGTTCATGTGGGTGAAGTTCATTCATTCATAGAGGAAATCTGGAATAAGTTTGGATTTTTAGTTGAGAGGAAAAAAACACATAACAATAAATACTCATGTGGCATACTAATGTAGAAACATGCCAGTAATGTGCTGCAGTTAGGAACAACTATGGGTGGCAAATGATAATGGGTAAGTATCAACAGAAATGACAGCTGTTGTCATTTTTTCCTTCATTACCATTGAATAGCTCAGCATGGGTTATTAGTAAATCCGTAATTTACCCACCCCTCAATACCAAGCAACATTTCCATGCTCGTTTTCACCTTATGACAAATACATCTTCCCTCACTCTGTTCAGAATCAATCATCATGACTTATGGCTCTGATGCCAATTGATATTCAAATGCATCAGAGTTCCAGTCTTCCTGGTCAGTGTGGATCCTAAAATGAAAAGTCAGTGAGAAGGGAAAAATACAGGAGGCAGAACTGGAGGTGGCAGAGTTGAAGATGCCAAAAAAATCATTGTGAGTGACAAAGAAGGACAGGGTAAGGAACGCATATATTAGAGGGACAGGTCAGGTTGGATGGTTTGGAGACAAAGCAAGATAGGCAACATTAAGGTGGTTTGGACATGTGTGGAGGAGAGATGCTGGTATACTGGGAGAATGATGTTGAATATGGGGCTACCAGGGAAAAGGAAAAGAGGAAGACTGAAGAGGAGGTTCATGGATTTGGTAAGGGAGGATATGCAGGTGGCTGGAGTGATGGAGGAAGATGAGGAGGATGGAAAGAGATTGAGATAGATGACCCACTGTGGCATCTCTAATAGGAGCAGCTGAAAGTAATAATAGCAGTAGTAATGAGAAAATAGGGCAGAGTGACCATTGTTCCAAATCCATCATCTACTCAAGGCTGTACGTCTCCAACAGTGCCTCCTGTCACACTGGTCAAAAGAGAAACTTGAAGTTAAGAACCTAAAATGGGGTCTAAAGCATCAACAACAGTACTAAATTCTTTGTCTATTGTAATGACAGAACTGAGTAGAACTAAATGTAAAGATGAGACGGGACTTGAAAATATATTTTGAAAATATATTTTGATGGTGGGAGGCAACCGGAGTATCTGGAGGAAACCCATGCAGACAAGGGGAGAACATGCACACTCCACAGAAAGAACCAGGGACTACCCGGGGTTTTGAATTAAATATAAACCCCAAATACCTGTTTGTTGTTCTCTTCTGTATATATCAACTTGTTTAGAGTTTGAGGATAGGAGGGGAATAATGCAGCATTGTGCATTGTCTCTCCTGCCAGATTATTGGACTACCAATAGGTTGCAAACTACAACCCAAAGCCTCTTAGTTCAAATCTCTGTTTCAACAGAGGGGTCTGTTTTATCTGATAACAGGGGGGGAAATGGGAGAGAAGAATGTCAGCAGTACCACTAACCTTCACAGTGCTTAGAATGAGCATCTCCAAGGCTTTGTTGTCAGTGCTGAAAAGATGACATAAAGAGAAGGAAACTCACAACCCCAAGTATTCCCACTGCCCTGGCAACTGGACTGCACTGGCATCTAATTCTGAGCTTTGCCATCCCTACGAAAGTGCCCTTAAGCTTGAAACTGGATTCCAAAAGGTGTTCATAGGAGGGTTACCTGGTTGCAGGTGACTCTGAATGGTAAATGATAATTGGACTCATTTTTATATAGCGCTTTCCTAGTCTGGCACCCACTCAAAGTGGCTCACAGTGAAAACCCCTTTACCCAAGCATGATAGATTAAGAACAGATGCCCTTACCCGACACTCTACAGCAGAATCGAACCCATCGCACCAGACTTGAAGGTGCAAACTCTACTGCTGAGCCAATGTGGCCCCGAACTTAACTATGACCTCCTTTGGGTACTACATATACATTATCTCAAGTGTGGTAATCCATACACTTTGAGTGTTAACCTCTTGGAAATGAGTGGCAACCAAAAATGTCCAATTAAGAAAATTTCTTTCAGCTATCGTTTCATACAGTTCACTTCAAGTCAAGCCTCACAACCTGCCTGGTCACCGGGGGCATGAGAGAGAAAGCAAATACCATCCCTCCAAATTGGAAAGTTTGAATTGTTGCTGTGAGATGGTGACATTTTGACAGAGTTTAGTTTGTGTTATGCATTAAGAGTGGCATCTTATTAGTGAGCTCTGTCAGGCTGGGGTGACATCTGTGTCTATGGCTGCAGAGAAAACCTTAACCAGTTTAAATAAGATCAATTAGGGCAGATCAACGAGAGAGATCATAGCTGGGAGATGTGAGAGAATATTGCCACTTACATGCACAGAGACACTCGCCATATCCATAGTCCTTACTATCTGTCCCAAATACACACATATGTACATACAAAACCCATACACACACACACACACAGACGAATGAGCACACAGATGACTGAGCAACAGAGGAACCAATGTAGCATAACATCAACTGCCCTGCACAATCTGAGCATTGGTGTTCAGTCTGTGATCTGTGAGGAATAGTGACTAAATCAAGTCAAGATGAAGACATGAAGGCCAAGGACACAATTCACAGTGATTACTTTGTTAGCCTATAATAAATTACCTACTTGTGTGGTTTGAGAGATTGTAATGTCATTCCTTCACTGTACCCAATTCTGTCACATTGACCATGATAACAGATAAACCTTGCAGAAATTTGATCATGTCAGAAAAATGAAAGATGGCAAGGAAAGGCTATTAATTTTGTCAGTCCATGTTTCTCTACATGCACAGACTGGGAAGTATTTGATGGAGAGCCGGACAAGTAGATCTTGTTCATCACTAACTGCAACAAATTCTGTAGGGTATGCTGTGATAAACCAGTTAGGACCATTCGAACATACCCAAACGGATAACCCTGGATCACACAACAAAATGAACATCTTTTCAATGTGAAAAATCATTGCCCTTTGGCAGGATTTTGCAGCAATTAAACCAGGCCATTAGAAATTAAATTCTCAAGGCCAACATGAATGATTCAAAACAAACTGGAGTAGGAATTATCAAATAAGAATACCACAGGCCTTTCAGGGAGTCAGGCCTCTCACTGGACAACCCACCAAGTAAGATCACCTTTGCTAATAATCAACAGTTTCTATGCCTGATTTGATACCTCTGATTCTTTAGCACAGTTTCCATCAGTACTCTGTGAGGGTACAGCACCAATGGGAGTCGTTGTCAACTCAGGCCTCGACTGATCCCATATGGAGCCTCGAACGATTCAGTATGGTCTTGTTAATCCGCAGGATTTAGCTTAATTTTACATTGGATACCCTTCCTGACACAACCACTAACCCAATGGATAGGGGTGGCCTAAAATTACTGGTTATATCTCAAGCTTGGCCATCTCATTTGTCTAGATTTAAGAAAGCCAGACACAGTTGGTGGTTGGCAGAAGTGTCTCAATAATCAGTTAAAACACTTGGCAAAAGAGAGGAGTCAGACCCGAATCTCTTCAGGCATGCTAAGGCTTAACAGGAGTAATAATATAAAGTCTTACTTGCTTGGCATACCTGGGCTAAATATAGACATGAAGAAATTAGCCAGATTTGACCTCATAAGGTCTCCTTAAGGGCATGGTGGGTGCAAGGCTTTCAGATGGAAGACCCAAATGCAAACAGTCAGGCAGGTAGTCAATTAACAATGCTTTTACTATACTGGCAAATAAACACCTAGGCCAGTAGACAAGCAGGTGGTATACACGGATGAACGATACTCAAGCAGACAGAAATTACAGAAATACGGGCAACAGGTCTCACTGGGTCAAACAAAACCGACAGGTTTTTGAAGCCAATACTAGGTGAGCACACTAGAACATTCTGGCACTAATCGCAGGCAAAGGGCTGATAGATTTACTACAGGGAGGGGATTGGTGGAATAAGGGACAGCTGGTGGTGAACAAGGAAACTGAAATAGGTTTGGGACTGGAACTTCTGTTGCTGGAGCTGGGAGCTGAACTGGAATTAGCATAACTGAAAATGGAAGCAGTGGTGACAGTGGGTCAAAATGAAATAATCACAACAAGTTGTTAATGTAGGTAAACTGTGATAACGCAGTGGTAGAGCACGTGCTTTAGGAACTGGTGAGACAGAGACTGTGGGTTCAAACCCATCACAGTGCGTGAGTAAGAGCATCCAGCCTTAATCCCCCAAACTCCATCTAAGTCTATGTCCAAGCCCACAATGAAAGATTAACTTAAACACTTTCAGCGACTACACACAAACATGTACAAATGGACCCTTACATTCTCAAACATATGTCCTCAACATTCACACACATACATCCCCCCAAAAATACAAACATCATTACACACTTCCCAGTAAGGACAGAAACACAAAAATGCCGACTCTCCATTACACAAGACTCAATAAAGTGATAGATCAATCCACAGTAACAAGCAGAGAGCCCAATGTTGAATCATTTATCAAACATCATCCTCTGCCTCTCATCATCAAGTTGAGATGGTGTCTGAAGCACTTGAGATAGAAAGAACATCTTTAACCATTGGTAGACATTTTGATTTAATACACACAGTGCATCTTGGCACCAAGCTGCTTACAGGACAGCTGCTATTACAGGGCATGTGCCAAGTAAACTTAGGAGTGACAACGTGGTGTTGCTGGCGAGGCACACAGAGGCAGTGCTAGACAGGAACAACTCTCTGTTGGTGTACACACACCTCCCTTACAGCTTCCATCCCAGCCTATGATCTCTCAGATTATCATTCATCTGTCATATTAATTTGATGTGTCAAGTATAAATTGTGTCTTTTGTAAATAGATTCACAATGGTAAATGGTAAGTGTTGGTTACTTGAAATTGCTAGCTTGCACAGAGACAGTCTGGAAGCCATTATCAGTTGGTCTGTAGGGAAATTCTGCCATTGAGGATTTATCAGTGAGATATAAGATATTCCCCCTCCTGAGTGGGAATTTTACAGTTTAGCACCCTCTACCTAATACCTTTTTTAAAAACAAAGTAATTAGCAATTCTCTTAGTTTGGGCCTTGCTGCATTGAACCACTTCCTGTTCCTTGTTGTCACAGTATAGATCCATCAATCAATAATAGATTAAAATGGAAGCTTACGATAGTCTTCTTTTAGGTGAAAATTATTAGCATTGATATAGTGAAGAATATGAAATGGAAGAACATAAAAATCTGTACTGTACTCTTAATAGGTCTTAAGAATTCAATCTAGTATCCATAGATGTCGTAGGACTGGCAGTGTGCAGTATCAAGTGGCAATTGACCGTGTATGAGTGGCTTTCTGAATACAGTCATTCACAGGGTACTCCACTTCTCCAGTATGAGTAAAGCAGAGGCCCCAGTTAAACAGGGAATTAAAATTCATTTTATATCAGGATATGTATCGAAAGTATAAAAATCCCAATCCCAGCCTTTGCCCTTACACACTAGTGTTTATATACATACTCTTGACTGCCTTCTTTTTATACTGCGATTGGATCTCCTTTTGCGGTATGCAAAGCATTCCCTCCATCAATACAGGGAGATCCCCTCCATCAATCCATGCATGGCTCACTAAATAAATCATGAGTACAAGTAGGCTGGAAGCATGCTGGCTGAAAAACTGAACCAGGCCTTTGATCCCTTTCCAAATTTTAACATCAAGGACCTAATTGCATAGATTCCAGAACATGTTTTTTTCCAGTCTTTTCTGAGATTCTCATTTTGTGGGAGCTAGGAAGCATAGAAAAATAATTCTTTAGGAAATTTGAGACTGGACTAATGAATGCTGAATGAATGCAAGTTGAGCAGTGGCTATATTAACCCCGCCCCAGCAGAAGCCAGGAGGAATTCTCACTCCTTTTTATATAATGTGTATATTTTTTCATTAATATGAACATTCACTTGGTCAGTGACTCCCCACTTCTCTCACTTTCATTTATCTCCTGTTCATTCTACTGTCCATTCACTTTTGAGACAGCTTGAGAGCCCACTCAGACAACAAGGTCATCAGGGTAGAGGGACTGTCTAGAGGATTACTAGAATGACCATCTCTCTCTCTCTCTCTCTCTCTCTCTCTCTCTCTCTCTCTCCATCCCTGTCTCTCTCTC
>OMLC01041684.1:0-11242 GCA_900302585.1 Regalecus glesne
TCTCTCTCTCTCTCTCTCTCTCTCTCTCTCAAACTTTAGTTTTCTTTTCTGAGTGCCTCTTTTGTGCTTATTTATGGAAGGCAATCTGCTCCTCCTCACTTACAGACGTAAGTGGTTTTTCCACTTTCACAGCTAATGGTTGCAGCCGAGGGAGCAGGATATAAAAACAACAAAAACCATAGAAGTGGGAACCATGTGACAATCAGTGAACAATAAAATAACACCAGGGGCACCCCGACGGTACACCTGGTAGTGTGCGCACCACATAAGGCTGAGTCCTTATCACAGCGGTCCGCGTCCGAATCCCAGGCCCTTTGCTGCGTGTTATCCCCTCCCCACGGCCTTACCCCTCGATGGGGTACGGCCGTGGCTACGGCTGGGCCCAGATGACATCAACAGCATCCTTCGGAAAGTAGCAATGGAGCAATCCATCACCTGTCTGACACATGTGATCACCAACTGGATCCGGTGCCACCATACTGAGGGCCTGACCAAGGCAATTACCCTACCAGAGGACCACTTTACACCTCTATTCCAAGAACACTGGCCAGCGCCAGGAACCTCCCCAACCCACATGGGGCACTTCAAATGTCAGGTGTTGGCGAAGCAGGAAGCTGGGCCACGGTTGGAGGAAGTGCCAATTAATAGAGGCAGGCCAGGTGGTCCGGGTTCTCGACCTCCTTGCCCAGTCTGGATGGGAGATACAGCATACAGGTATGTATGCAAGAGGGTGTTTATCAGGATCAGTCAAAGCTTGGTTGAGCCCAAGGCATTTGTGGTGCCATCATGAGGGAAATTTGATGTGCACATGGGGATATTCAAAAGTATCTGGTGGTGACTTTTCAAATAAGATATCAGGAGGACACCATAAAGTCCAGTCCACTGCTAGGTCCAAGCATTCACAGCCCCTTTCATTAGGGTCGGATTGGCCGGGGTTTGTTAAGGTGACCAGGGAGACGGCAGGGCCACCAGAACAACAGCCAGGGTGCTGTGAGGAGTCGACAATGGATCAGGTGGCCGCCCCAACAAAGGACTTCACCATTGAGCAGACTTGGGATGACACACTGTGCTTTTTCTGTGACCATGTAATGGCCATCGATGGTGAACAGGTACACTCGGACACCATATGTTGCACTGATTTAGAGACCAGCACGCTCAGTGGGTAGAGTGGTCTACTTGTGATCGGAAGATTGCAGGTTCGATCCCAGCACCTGCAGAGAAGCGTGTCGAAGTGTCCTTGAGCAAGACATTGTTCCCCTAATAGCTTTGTCCTGTGATGGACTGGTGACATGTCCAGGGTGTTTACCTGCCTTTCGCCCAATGAGGACTGAGAGGCTCCAGTTTCCCCGCGACCCGATTCCAGATAAGCGGTAGACAATGGTCGGAGGGATAGAGACTAGTTATATTGTGTGAGTTGTGACGCTCAAACCAGGAAGAAAACGTTTGTTGTTGCCAGGAAATGATCTTCAAGGCAGCTCATCACAACCTCATTACAATTCACTTTGGGATTAATAAAACACTCAGCCGGGAATTCATGGTGAAGTGCATCAGTGGTGTGTTTGTGCTGCTGCGAATGGCAATTATAAACCGACTGACAAACCCAAAAGTGCCATTGTGCCCGTTACCCTTAATTAAGGTTCCAGTTGAGCATATTGGCATGGACCTCCTCGGGCCATTACACCAGAGCACTCGGAGATATGGCTTTATGTTAGTGGTGGTATATTACACAACGCGCTGTCCAAAAGCTGTGCCATTGCACAACATCTCAGCCAAAAGTGCCATGCAGCCATGGTTTAATTCAATATCCCAAAAGAGAGTTTGATGGACCAGGGCACATGGTTTCTGTCACGTACACTATGCAGACACTATATGAATCATCAGGCATAAAATACATCTGCATGAGTGTGTATCACCTCCAGATACAAGGGCTCATGGAAGGATTTAAAGAGACACTTAAAAATATCATCTGTGAGTTCATGCCCAGGGGTACCCCCAACTGGGACAAACAGTTGGATGCTCTGTTGTTTGCAATGTGAGAGGTGCCCCCGGGCTTCTCGAGGCTTTACCCCTTTGATTTGCCATTTGGCCAAATGCCGAGAGGTGTGTTGGACCTAATTACAGAAAACTGGGAGACTGGTCCAAGTGCCAGTAAAAATAAAGTACAGTACGTCCTGGACCTGAGAGAAAAATGCCATACAATGGGTTAGTTATCATGGGATAATTTGCTCCAGGCCCAGAAACGGGCAGCAGTGCAGAGGAACACGACTATGTCAATTTGCACCAGGAGATAAAGTTCTGGGATTTCTCCCAACCTCCATTTCCAAATCACTCGCCAAGTGGCAAAGGGCCCTTTAGTCCTATGGTGGATGGGTATGGCCAACTATAAGATCATGTGTAATGACATGGGGGCACAACCCAGACTTGCCACCTCAATCTTCTGAAAGCGTGGAGACGTGCAGCCTACATACAACATCTTATGGCAACAACACCAGGCATGACCATGTGCTTACATCTGTATCAGCTGCCTGAAAGAAAACTGGTCAGGTAGATGTCAAGATCATGCTGGACAATGGGGTAACAGAGGAGTCTAGCAGTGACTGGTATAGCCTCATTGTCCTGGTGGGCAAGTCTGATGGGTCTACATAGTTCTGTGGAGACTACCTCAAATTGAATGACACGTGAAAAGTTTGATGCCTATCCAATACCATGGTTCAATGAACGCCTGGACTGGCTCAGCTCTGCGCCCTTTCTGATAACACTGGGTAGACCAAGTGCTGCTGGCACATTTCCTGGCTGCCAGAGTCTACGAAAAAAAACTATTTCTCTATGCTGGATCATTTTTACCAGTTTGTGACACTTTGTTTGGGGCACCAGCCGCATTTCAATGCCTAATGAACCTCATATTGAGGCTACACACTGCATATGCTGCCACTTACTTGGATGATGTTATCAGCCACAATGGCAGCGGGGACCAGCATATGCAGCAGAGGGCTCAAGGCCAACCCAAAAAAGTGTGTGATCGGGTGGCGGGAGATAAAATATCGGAGGTACCATTTATGCCAGGGTTTTGGTGCTTCCCCAAATAGATAAGATATTAGCAATCATGGCCTGCCCAAAGCCTGAGATCCGTCGGACAAGAGGGCCGGGGCCATTTTGTCCCTGGAGATATATGGAGTTGATTTCCCGGTCCTGTCCCTCAGTGGTAATTTGTCAGAGAGAGAAGGTATAGCATTGTAGATGACAGTCTGGCCATCAGATGGGCCCTTCACTTCCATCTCCTTGGGTGCCCACTCCCACTCTGTTCAGACCATCCCCCACTCCAGTGGCTCGACTGCGTGAAGGATGCAAACGTGCAGATTAACCATTGGTTTCTGGCTCTGCAGCCATCTTAGTTCAACATAGTCTATAGGCAGTGGATGGAGATGGTCGTGGCAGTGGGGGTATGCAGTAGAGGGGCATAGTTTAGCCTTGGCTGCAAGCAGAGAGAAGGAGCATGGTTCCCGGGAGAGCGGACACAATGAGGGGGCCGATTGGTGATCAGCCTTAGATGTGTCAAACTTAAAAAACAGCCTTTATAAACTGCAGTAAAGCTGGGTCTCGGACAGACTGGCTGTCAAAGAAATAGTGTAACTGAGAAATGGAGAGAAAGGGGCCAGACAAAGCTATGACAGAAGAAGGTGAGTAAGCATCTCCACCACCAGAGTGTACTGGCCCACGTGAAGTAAATGAAAGACTGCATTAAATTAAATGAAAAAGCCTGCGTTACCACCTAAACAGTGTCCACCTTCCACTCCAAAACCTCCAGTGGTAACAGCTTATTCACAGCAGATTTCCCACCAGTCTTTGATGACATATTGAAAATAAATCTGCTCCTGGAATGCCACCAAGCCATAGTGGAGAAACTTGGGAGAACTAATGACGCTAAGAGCTACGCCATCTGAAACATGGCTGCTGGTGGAGTCACCCATGGGGGATAGGTCAAGGGGGGAGTTCCACATGAAGCGTGATCCAACAAAGACCTCAGCGACAGAACTGGCAGATGTCTCCTGGTCACAATGTCAATAAAGGCGGATTAAAACTGCAACAAAGGGGGGGTCCTCAATTATCTTGTTTCTCCATGCCATTGGACTCGGGCCACCCCCTGCCAAGGACCTTGTGGAGGCTGCAGGTCTATCACTCTCTCCATGGGAAAAGCTGTCCCGCACAGGGATCCTTCTAGAAATAGGACATTCATACTTGACCCCGAGTGACCCCCAATGATGATGAATGATTTTTTTTAAATCATAGAAAAGTAAAAGTAATAATGAAATCATTCAATTCTCAGTCGATGGATTTTGATGATGGCTTAGGCTACGTTGTGACAGTTGGCGAGAGGAAATCAATGGAGACATCATGATGTTTAAACACCATTCACAATATATAGGTCCCCAGACTATGCTTAAAGTAGGTGATAGTATATACGGGTTGAAATAATATGAACAGCCTCGTAAAATGGGTACACCGGGCCTGTCCCTATAACTTGGCTTGCAAATTTCCCTTGCCCTCCTCTGTAAGCTGTGGGTCCAGGTACAACAGCGTCCCCTGTCTGTACACACGTGAATTTCACCCCTGCCTTTATCCTGTGATTAAACATTTCTATCCTGATGGGAGTAGTCTCTTCTAGGAAGGCAGTGCTCCCTTCCAAAGGGTATGAGTGGTCATCAAATGGTTTGACCCATAT
This sequence comes from Regalecus glesne, assembly GCA_900302585.1. NCBI lineage: Eukaryota > Metazoa > Chordata > Actinopteri > Lampriformes > Regalecidae > Regalecus > Regalecus glesne. Next base: position 4,721 of record OMLC01041684.1, read on the forward strand.
GAAAATAATTCAAACCATCTGTTATGGCCTTCGCACTCACCAGGTCTCAACTTAATCCAACACTAATTTTCACACATTTTTGATCAACCTGTTAGACAACGCTCCCCATCACCATCATCAAATCACCAAATGATGGAACATCTTGTGAAGAATGGTGCTGGATCCCTCCAGTAGAGTTGAGAGACCTGCAGAATCTATGACAAGGAGCACTGAAGCTGTTCTGGAGGCTCATGATGGACTAACACCTTACTGAGACACTTTATGTTGGGTTTTTCTTGGACCCTTGTCTGTATATATCTATATATAGATATTGATCCGTTTCTAACCCAGAGTAGAAATCTCACTCTAAATCCCATGAGGTGTAAATTGTTGAAGGAAGATATAAGTGGACACTTGAGAGAGTTGAAGAGAAGTAGAAAAAGAAGAAAATACATCCAACGGTATATCACTGAGCTTACTGACTGGACTAGGATTGTCTTCTCATAATTGAGGGTACCTTTAGACTCTTCTGAAAACACTAAGCATGTTGGTACCAAAAAAGACCCCTTTCATTGGACGTTACATGATGAGCTATGGTGCCCTTGACAAATACATTGCAGCTTGGTGCACAGCAGTTGGCTGACGCTAGCTTGCTCAATGCTGAATCAATTTAATAGATTCTGCTACCCATCACTCAATTTGACCCCTAAATGGTGGCAAAATAGGGCTCGAGTTAATACAAAATAATACCAAAGGTCTCCTTTGAATACAAAATGTATCAACAGGTCTTGCTGCATTATGGGAGCTAGTAACGTATAGTCAACTAACTGCAGTTATTTGGGCTATTTTCAACTGTAAGGAATACTTTGTTAAAGAGAGCCGGGAGGAGACAGAGTGAGACTCTCCTCGTGTGACGCAGCACATTCCTCCTAGTGATAGTGAACAGTATTTGTATCAGGGAAGAATTCTACAGAAGAGAGAGGGAGGCGCGGGAGTAATGGGGTGTTCAGTCCATTTTGCCCATTTGTGTATCTGCCAACGAAGGAAATTTCGTTCAGCGTTGCTGCTAATATTTCCTTAACGGTGATGTTTTCTTGCTGACCAAGCAGAGGAGAGTCCTCATAATATTTTATTCAAACCTTTTCATATATTTTACGCTTCTCTCGCTTCAACTTCCCTCTCTAGATGAAGACAGAAGTGTCTTCTTCGAACTATATTCCATTCAATCATTTGCGATTTCACTATCTATTTCAACATCTCTATATAGCTCTCTCTTAAATCCCCCCTCTCTCTCCCTCTAACTGGAAAGCCTTGTCTGAGGCTTTAGGGAACCATCTCTGTTGACAGCACAGGCTCGGGTCTTTCTTCACAGGGCAAACCTATGTTGACGTAAAGCGATGAAGACGCCGGGTAGCTTTCAGGCAGAAGCTACAATACCATGGGTTTGTCAGCAAGCTGGAGTTTCAGCGAGACAGAGGAGGGATTGTTGATAGGGGGGGAGAAGAACCCCACAGTTGTAGTTGTTTTGAGATGCCACTGGCAGCCTTTCAGACAGCTCCTTTGTGATTTCTTTTGTTTTGTTTCATTGCTGCAGCTGAAAGCATGATGCAAAAAAAGGAAAAGCCTCACTCGGCTTGGTGGACTTGCAACCGATTTTGAGGAAGAAATCTTACATGTTATATCCATGTATACTACTTTCATTCATTATGCCATATACAAAGCAAAATGTGTGGTGTCTATATAGTGGAGAGACGGCAGGGGAAATTTTACTTACAGGTTCACCTGGGAGACCAGCGGGGCCGGGATGACCTTTTTGTCCCTGTCAACAAAGGAGCAATAAAATGTGTTAATATACCCTCCTACAAGACCTTGTGGTAAAACAACAGTCTACCATACACTGCAAAAAGGCCTGCTCCTAAATCAGACATGTACTAGCAAAACACTGCAACATATGTCCCATTTTAACAAGTCAATTACTCATGTACTGAGACATAAATTACCTTTTTATCCCCTAAAGTGTGTGTAAAAACAAAAAAACAAACTGCAAACAGGGCACAATACTTCCACTTGTTTCCAATAGTCTGTCACCTCATCGCAATTTTTTCTAATTTACATATTAATAGCAATACGATTTTCAAATTGAAGTACTAGAAAGACTGGTTCAGATGGTTGTTTTTTCTCTTATATTGGTATTCTGACCTCTTCGGTATACTGATAAAAACATCTGGATGCAATACAAGAAGATAGCTTGTGGAGTGAAATATTATGTACAATGAGAGGTCCAATTTTATGTGTCCCATGTCCCACTTAGTCCCTATGTGGTGGGGTGGACACGGACTTCGATGGAGCATGGGGGATTAAGACCAGATGACCTTCCTGATGCCCTGCAACATCTGGCCTGTCCGTTCCTCAAGCATGTCCTTTACCACTGAGCTACCAAAGGCCCCAAAATAGTATGTACAATACTGAGATGGAAATATGATTTCAGTGATCATAATGTGATTTTTGCTGCTAGAGACTTCATCACCTCAAATTTCAAGAGGCTCCATGATGGATTTGAAACAACTGGCATCTTTCAACAACATAGGGGACTCAAATCATATTTTCCAATAGGGGAGATTCCTGCCTCATTACCTTACAAGAAAGCATAAAAAGAAATTTTAGGTTCTGGATGATTGAATTTAAAAGAGCCCCCAGTGTACTAGCTGTGAAACCAGTGGACCTCATGTTGGCAGCCCAAAAACTCATCATTAACCCGACAAAGATGTTTTTACATCCTCTACGTCAGACCAATGCAGAGTTTGTTCACTTATGCAGAATGACAACACACACCAGGCAGCTTGGCTACATGTACTAAACTATAACAATTACTGCACACTGTCACACAAGCCATCCCGAGAACAATCTGACATCAATTAGGGAAATAGAAATACAACAAGTGTGGCCAAGAGAAAATAAACAGTCAGATTGTCATGCCCTGTTGTGTCAAAAGAGCATGTCAGCTGGTTTTGTAAGGTCCTGAAACAACAAAAATTACTAGATTTAATTAGATTAAGTAAACTTTAATGATGCATCAAGTCATTCATGCTAGTCTTGAGCAGTAAATTCTTGTTTTTCCTTTAACTGAGCAAAATAAATTGAGAGAGAAAATTGAGATTAAGGGATCATTTTAATGGGGTTGAATAGGGGTTTAGTGGTTAGTATTTCACAGTAAGGAGGTCCCTGTCCATCTGTGAAGTTTGCATGATCTCCCCGTGTTCTGATAAACAGCAAACTGCAGCTAAGTGGGTTTAGAAGATGTGAAGTAGTAAAGAGACATTATTTTTTCACTAATCTACCATTTACAGTGTCCATGGAATGATAGGTCTGATATGCCAAGCATGGTATATCCCAAAACAGGAAAAAATACGCTTTTACATTCTTTAGCAATAGGTCCACTATCTATGGGTATGTAAATAAAAGTTCGCTCCAGGCGACAACCCCTTCAGTACCCTCTCCAGTATGCGGTCAAGTGATGTCTGCTCTTCCACTCTTGCCACCTACTAGGTTTGCCTGTCAGCAGCAGTACAAACTAAACCACAGATTCCCTCCACTGATGGAGAGATTAGCATCAATGTAAACACAAAAGCCACCATTGAGAGGCACCCATACCGGGGACTCTCGAGACCAGAGCCCTGAGTATACACGAGGATTATCATCTCCTTCTATTAATGTTCTGAGTAGTTTGGTAAAGTAGTGGTTTAAGCAGGGCTCATATTCTGTCATATAAAATTCAGTCTGTTTTGTGAAATCCTCAAGGAAAGGCAAGATGGACTTGATAGAGTAAGACTCAAATTCTAGCATTTTACACACACACACACAACACAGACACGCACACACACAGTTCAGAATGCTTACAATGGCCGCACTCCCGAAAACTGCCCTTATCCATCTAATCTTTCAATACATGTAGACTCACTTAAGTTCTTTGGTGCACTTTCCTTGGTATTTCTTATACTCTCTCATTCTTCCTACCTTTGGTGTGCTGTGCTGCCCCTTGTGTTTTTATTTAAGTAACACAACCGGACCATTTTTTTTGGGGTATTTGCAAACACACTTTGTGGTTAATAAAACTTGATCTAGACTTGAGATCTGTGTTATTGCTATGATCTGGGGCAGGCAGTACAACTCATGTTTGACATCGGAGGACATTTGCTGACACAACCAGAAGCCAGAGAGACCGTGATGTCATCAAGATGTGAAATCCAGACTAGCTCCAGAGACTTTTAGACAGATGCCGAATTTGTGGCTCCACAGACGTATGCACCGAAGGAAACAAGAAAAACAAACAAACAAAATGAAGTTCCGCTTTACAGAAACTCATGAATTCATCGACTGCAATTGATCAGAAATGAAAACATCCAAATCAACGCAAAAAAAACCCCGGAATCCTAGATTTTGCAATGTGAGATTCCAATTTCCAATTCAAGTGTCGGCAAATATTTTTGTCCACCAGAAGGAAAGTGTAGTGTTGTACAACGCTCTACTACTACTACTACTCCGTCTAAATGAGTCTACCAAGCATTGTTCTCTGCCGATGACATTATATAGTTAGAGCATATGGTATTGACTAATGTAAGCTGGGCTCTCATCTAGTTTCTCTTGCTGAATGAATGTCCGCCAAGGTTTCCTTTTTTCTGATTTTTTATGTATGTGACCTCAGACGATCCCGGGAGACCTGTGATTGGTGCTAGCGTGGTGGTCCGGACTATAATAGTTAGACTGATGTGTCTACTGCTATTCCCACCTCTTAAAATATCATCATCCATTTTTCCACATTAGACTGGAGGAATCTTGGCCCGGTGGCTTGATCTGGCATGTTTACATTTTAGATGTCAATTGATTAGTGCCTTCACTATGGAGGAGATATCATTATCGGTACTACTGTATTACCTTTTGTAATTCAATTACAGTTCTGTTATCCTGATCATGTTGTATGCTGTAAATTGTGTCTTGTTCTGTGTACACATTATCCATTGCACAGCTGTCCATCTTGGGAGGGATATCCCTCCTCTGTTAACCTCCCTGAGGTTTCTTCCCATTTTTATCCCTGTTAAAGGAGTTTTCAAGGGAGTTGTTCCTTATCCAATGTGAGGATCAAAGGACAGGATGCTGTGTTAATGTAAAGTACATAGAGGCAAATTGTCAATTTGTGATAATGGGCTTCACAAGTACAATTGATTTGACTTTACTACTATTACTACTATCATTACTTTTGGCTGCTCCCGTTAGGGGTTACCACAACAGATCATCCATCTCCATCTCCTCCTGTCCTCTGTCTCACCAGCCACCTCCATGTCCTCTCTCACCACATCATAAACCTCCTCTTTGGTCTTCCTCTTCTCCTCTGGCCTGGCAGCTCCATATTCAGCATCCTTCTCCCAGTATACCAGTATCTCTCCTCCACACATGTCCAAACCATCTCTGGTCTCTGGTCTCTCTGGCTTTGTCTCCACACCCTCCAACCTAAACATTCCCTCTAAATATACTGGTCCCTAATCTTGTCCTCCTTCATCATTCCCAATGCAAATCTTAGAATCTTCAACTCTGCCACCTCCAGCACCATACAACATAGCTGGTCTCACTACGAGCTTGTAAACCTTCCCTTTCACTCCTGCTGGTACCGTTCTCTCACAAATCACCCTTGACACTCTTCTCCACCCACTCCACCCTGCCTGCACTCTCTTCTTCTTCTCCCCATTAAATCAAATATACCGATAATAAATCGGACTACTTTTACCATTAGGATTTACTAGACTCCAAATATTGGACTTTTTTGATACAGACAAGCAAAAACATTCTAAATTGAAAGAAATGCTACAGGCATCAGAGTGGAGTTCCCTATGAGAGCCAAAGCATGGCCAGGGAAGGACAAAAAAAGGTGTAAGAGCCTTTGAGCCAGCCTGGTACAATCAAGCACAGCAACAGAAGTGACGTGAATGCCATATGTAATCTGTAATGATAGTTTGAATTAAAAACAACCAGGTCACTTATCAACTTAAGGAAGAATTTTCATAAACCCAGAGGAGGAGGATGATATGTCAAAATACATCCAAAGAACAATCTGGGATTAAACCAGTAATACAGTTACAAGTGAAACCAAAGGGCAAAAACAAACTGTGAGTTCTCAATTCCCCCTAACTCTCAGCCAGAGAAGCAGATTATAAGGGAAGGAAAAAGTGGCCCACAACCCAAGTGTGTGGTAGTGTGTGTGCATTAGTGCATGTGAGTGTGTTTGTTTGTGCTTATCCAGATACTGACATTCCAGACATTGGATAGTGTTTCAGACTGGACAGCGTTTTAAACTGCGTAAATTGATTGCTCCATACTAAGATGGCAACAAAACACATTCTCCATTCAGCATGCTATTCTAAGACAAGCAGAGCAGCAGACACTATTAATTATTGTAAGACCCTGCCATGATGTGCTGGCCAACAGCACTGATGCCGCCTGCTACCCCTCTAAAATTCAAAATTGGAAGAGACAATGCATTGGTCCCCCCCC
>OMLC01041685.1:0-12555 GCA_900302585.1 Regalecus glesne
GGTATGGTTGGAATTGAGACGGATCTTTATGTTTCACCGGCTTAGGGTTACAGCTTGTGAACCCTTGTGCCTTTAAATCTATCAACAGCACTTTGTCTCCAAATGGCACACATGCATATATAGGAGCATTTAACCCATCATACTGAACAGGAGCTGTGAGCACCCGCAGCGCCTGGGGAGTAGTTAAGGATTCAGTGTCTTTTTCAAGGAGACTTTGACATGCTTTCTGCAAAGGCCAGGATTGAACTGCCAATCCTCCAATTATTGGATGACTGCCCTACCTGTCAAAGTGTCCTTGGACAAGGCACTGAACCCCTAATTGCTCACGCCTTGCAATGGAATAGCGACCTGTCCAGGGCGTTTCTCTACCTTCCACCAATGAACGGTGGGAAAGGCACCAGCAGAACTGCAACCTGACTACAGATAAGTGGTGGACCATGACATAAGATGGCTGTTGACGTTTCTGTAAGGCAAGTGTTATTATCTAAATCTAGTATTTGTAAAATGTTATGTATTATTCAAAGCTTATTCAGTCTTTAACAAATGTCATATACTGTTACTGTCTATTTTCCAATGTTCAAAACACATTGTTCTTTTTTTTCCACTGAGTTTAAACTGTCACACAAAAAAAAACAAATCACCATTGTGGCGAAGGAGTAAATTAACAAAATAAAACACTTATTTAAAAGCAATTATAACTCTGAATAGCCTCATCTGATATTTGCTTGTGATGAGAATATCTTTCATAGTGGTAGTTGGAAATGACTTGTCTGGGAGGGATTGTTATCTGTAGTACTCGACGTAGGACTGTTCCACACACATACTGTATGACTGGTAGTATGATGTGTGTGTCTGAAACAGGAACACATGCCTAATTCAAAACTTGCAGGTCTTGGTTATGATTTCACCTCATAAACTAATGTGTGCAATTTGACTGTTCTGCACAGCAACCAGACACAGATTATTTAGAAGAGAGGGAAATCTTCATCATGAATAAGTAAAATACACTAGCTTTATTTCTGTTGTACAAAATTGAACTCAATATATGGATTCTCATGTATTCAGTGACACGTGCTTGAACCAATAATACATTTGCAACATTGTTAATGAGGTCTATATACAGCATTTAAAAGTGTTGCTGCCCTTAACCACATAAAAACTCTGGTGTTTGTCATTTAGCTCAAATAAAAAAAGAAATGGAGTCTTTCCAGAGCAAAACAATGTGTTTGCGATGGTGGGATTTTATGAATAAAGGGTAGAGAAAAAACTATGCATTAAACACATGAAACTAAGAGTTTACACAAAGGAGTGACGGTCCTTGGCTGGAATGAAGGACATACTTTGCTAAATGGATCGTAAAGATGCTCAGGAATTTTACCAGGCATTTTAAACCAAAATGTGGGTATGTCTGCAAAGTGTGAATGCATTAATCTCACGTATTATTCAGAAGGCTTCATCGATCATCCGTTCTAGCTTTTCTGTAGTATCAGGTATGCTAAACTTCTTTGTGAAGTATTGCACTTCTATATTCCCTGACTTGCATGCCAGCACAATTCCAGAATATGCTGTCTGTTGTCCTGAGTCTCCAAACACACCTATGGCTGTCAGCCTGTGGATAAAGACAAAAGAAGATGATTTAGGACAAAAATGTATTTTGATGTAAATGTGTAACCCAATTCTGTTGACAGCAGGGCCTCCTCAATGGGACTTTGAGGACCTCTTCAAATTTACCTGTCAGCTGTCATCCTTTCAGTTACAACAGGCTCGAGGTCATTTTCCATCAGGTCCCATATGTAGAGGGTAGAGGCTCCATCCATCACACAGAAAAGGGTCGCCCTGGTCTGACTCCACTGCACCGACACCACCGGCTCATTTGCCGTGCTGCTCCTCCATTCTGCCAAAGGCTGCTCATGGGTGACTGTGTGAAGCCTGATGCTGCCGTCCCTACAACCCACCTAGTTAACAGAGCAAAGGGAAACTTCAAATGGTGCAGAAAAGCATTTAAAGGTGTGTATGCACACTCTCTTAACCCACCCACAACATATGCAGCCCATTTTGGCCTTGAACAGCTCAAACAAGATATCCCACATTTTACCAAAAGAGCACATTTTAAATGAGGAGTCTACAGCCGACGAACGGCAGACTCCTTTCCCTATGTCAGTGACACATTGGCCCTGCTGTCAATCAGCAGGACCCTGTAGTTGACCCTGCTCTTTGGCCAATTTGAGGGGTGGGGTTATAACAGAAAGAGCATCTCCCTCGAGAATCAATCGTGTATTGGAATGCATGAATGCATGTCTTTGTTCTGTAAAGTCCGTTTGAAGACAACCGAATGTCACACAAACATGCTCGTTACCAAGAACAAGGTTTGCTTGAAGGGTGAGAAGTGGATGGAGGTGACGTCAATGGGTCGGACTCCAGCCTCTTGTGACCTGTAGAACTTTGGCAAGGTCTTCAACCCATGAGTGGCTCCATGGCTGACCAGACCCTATGAAGAAAACGCACAAAGAAAGCACACAGAATCCCCGTATCAGTCAGAATGACTGTAATCTGATGAGTATTGTGGATGGGGTGTTAAGAAGAACATACTCACCATATTGGTGCCGATAAAAAAGTTGTTAGAGTCGGTTGGCTGGAATTTTAAAACAAGCGTTTGCAATTGCCCCATTTTGGTCGCACCCCTGGTTGAGGTCCTGGAAGGCATAGGAAGGGGAGAGGAAAACAGATTAACGAGTAAGGATGAAAGGGAAGAGTTGCATGTTGGGGTCAGAGGTCATGATGTTCCTAGCCATAAACAAATCCGCGTGCAACAGCGGAAAGTAACACTGCATCATATTTAACACTGTACACATGTGACTGCAGACACGAGGTGATAACAACAACAGTCTGCGTGGTGGAACAGACGGGATCGCATGTCCCATGTAGAGCAGCTGTGCCCCACCGACCAAACACATTGTGGGTATTTTTGGCCAGCCTGCTGGCAGTGACAGACGATCACAGACAGATATCAATCTATCTCACCTCTCAGCAGTGAGCAGGGTGGAACTGTGGAGCAACTTTACTTTGCCCCCTGGCCTAAGCCCTGCAAGAATGAGAAGAGGAAACGGAGAAAGGAAGGGGGAAGCAAAGATAGTGAGGGACAGAGAAAGAGGTGTTTACCAGGTGTAAAACAGATTGATATGTTTGGGACAAAAGAGGGTGTGCATTGAAATGTGACTGATGCACCCAAGTCTGTCTGGGACCCTGCGTCATTGGCTTTAGGGAGTTCCACCACCACCTGTTGGACACAGATGGTAAGTCATGCTGATTCATCAAAAGGTAGCTTAGACAACAAATGACCAGCAACTGTTGAGAGTTCTCACCTACCCAAAGGTTTACAACACCGCTTTCATCCAGAGAGGCTAGCTGGAACGACAACCCTGATGAACCTGGATTTTGAAAGAGTAAGAAACATCATTCTCAGCTGATAAACGACCTGATGTCAAAAGCACCTCACCGTGCATGTGTATAGTTTCATTGACACGGAGTCAGCCGATGTTTGTTCTCTTTCTTACCCTCCTCATACACTGACAGGGGAAGCTCTGGCCTCATCCCCCCTGCTATTATAGAGGGAACCACTTCCACGGAGCTCACTGAGGCCAAATGACCCGAGTTGCCCAGGACAGCATCTATGATGGTGAGTCGACAGGAGAGGTGAATTGACGAGTCATCAATTAATGAAGCCTTTCAGATATATGCCATGTCAATGAGATGCTCATACAGTAGACTCCACTTCAAGTGACGGCCTGCTTGTAGTAATCATATCAGGTTGGACAGATGTGATCATTTCAAGCAGTTTCCATTTTAATTTGTTTGACATGGATGTTAAATCATATCTGGGACTTACCAGTGGAGAAGGTGGGGTGGCAGAGTATCCACTCATCATTGTCTATGCTCAGGCCATAGTGGCTACTCCCATGCTCCCTCAGATCCCACAGGACAACAGAACCCACTGTGGTACCTGCAAACACAAGGGAGGCTTTGCCTGGGCTGAAGCAGCAACAGCACACCTGAAGCACAAAACATTAAAAAGAAAGAAACCTCAGTTACGTCCCAAGACTGTCTTAGCATTGTGCTGAATGAGAGCAGCAGCGTTTATCTCAAAATTATGTACTTTTATTTATGTGACAGTATTTCTGCTTGAATTAATGTACTATTACTGCTATTTGGTCCAAAAAACACAGTAACCCTAATCCAAAAAAGACACCTCAGACTCGTAGACCAGGATTTTCTGCGGCCTGGAAGGCTCCCAGATGTTCCAGATGCAAATGATGGTGTAGCTGTCCAGACGCACAGCACTGGGCTCCGCTGTGGGGCTGTGGACTGACAGCATGGTGTGTCTCTCAACCTCAGAGAAGAGCACCAGGCTTACTTGACGACCTGGGAATAAGATGTTAAGGTGAGTGTCCCAAAGGATGAGCAAGTCTGTGTGCATGAAAATGACATGTGGTGTAATCATAAGGCTTATCAGCCCTTTTCCAAATCTTTCTGGCATGTTTTCGAGGTACTGTCTGAGCAAGGCAGCAAGATAAAGGTCAATCTGTTAATAAAAACAAGTGTTAGCCAAACTGGCCACGCACACAGGCTAAATGTGCTGATATATAGTCATATCTGGGAGCTGGGCCAGTATTTTCATGAGAACATAGCCTTTGGTAACCACTGAGGGTCAGTACATGTGGTCGGGACATAGATTAATACACTGGCTTGCCTGAATGATCGTCAGCGTTAATGCTTATTCTGGAGTTTGGCACAGGAAGAGTAACATCTATTAGTAAATGCGTCACAAACTCTGAATATATATATATCACCAGGTACATTTGGCTGAAGCACAGTGTTATAGACTCTGGTTAAGATAAGGCATGATGAGGTCAGACAGGCAGGACTGGTGGATAGGGACACCGGTGAATACAGGGTGGCTAGGACCACTGGATAAAGAAACCTGCTCCATAGTCTTGGTATGTACCATAAAGAAAAGGCAACTTTGTGTTGAACTGTAAACCGCCGTCGCTGAAGGACAGAGCATCTGTACGTGTCCTTGGCTTCAACAGCGCCTGTCTCTCAGCGCGCTTTTCCTCCAACAACACAATCATTACCTAGATGAGGCAACAAGCACACGAAAAAAAGGTCAAACTGGACAGCAGCCCACTAAAGAGGGAGTTTACAAATGTGAAAGGAATAGAATGAAATAACCTGTAATGACAATACCTGTGAGGCTGCGTGTAAAAAGGTAACCAGACGCTGTGAGTCAACGCTCATGTCGGCTGTACGTTTATCTCTTGCCTCTTCAGACACGTGTGGATCTGCCATTACATGGTAGACAACATAATTAGGGACAGATTTTTTTTTTATGGGTACATTTACAGATATGTGTGGAATTTGACTTGGCCTGCCCACATGAGACACACAAGATATAATAGGACATTGTAAAAGTTGTTCAGCAACACAGCAAAGGACAAAACATAATTGCCCTCTGCTATACGGTATTCACACATGAACATTCTGCGTAGGTAAATTAACTACTTACACATTTGCACACAGGTTAGTATACACCCGAGTGATATTGTATGTGTAATAAATACAGTAAGTGTATTAAGTTAAGTTGACCTTTGCTTTTCCTCACCTCCGCATGCGGCGTTCCCCTCTGCTGGATGCTGTGTCCACTTCTCACACACTTCAATCTCCTCTGTCTGGATGTCTCGGTCTGTGTTGTCCTCATGACACTGAACGTAGGCCTGAGGGGAGAAACTTCAGGAGCTTTACCACAGGTTATAACTCAAGAGCAAAGAAACAGTTGTGCATCATGGAACATAGTTGTACACTATTGCAATGCTCCACTAAAGACATTTTAAATACTTCACTGAAAAATTTAAAAATAATAATAGCTAGAATATACCACATCCTGAGAATGTAAGGAACATTGTCCAGTATTCTGACCTCCACTCCAGAGATTTGAGTCAATGGAAAGTGCTAAATCCAAAGACAAACCTGTTTGGTGTTTGTATTTCCAAAGGTTTTGATGTACATGTCATATTCACTGACAGGAGGGAGGTCCAAAAGGGAGAACGTTGCAGAATAATCCAGGTCAATCAGGTGAAGCAGCTCATCACTGCGTTTCCTAATGCCCCCAAGAAGCAAACCATGATAAACTGAAAAAGGCCACATCAACAGGAATGAACAGAGAAGAGAAAACAGGAAGTCCTGCACAGACCAGCTATGCAGGCCTTTGAATACATGATCAACCTGAGCCTGAAGTTGGGGAGAGTCCCACTGCTATGGAAAACATCCTGTGTGGTACCAGTGCCCAAGACTCCACACCCCAAGGACCTCAAGGGCTACAGGCCGGTGGCTCTAACATCACACATGATGAAGACCCTTGAGCGGCTTGTCCTTGGTCATCTCCGCCCCCTGGTGAGCCCAGTGATGGTCCCACTTCAGTTTCCCTATCAACCTGGCATAGGAGTGGATGATGCTGTCACCTTCCTCCAACACTGAGCTCTGTCTCATCTGGAGAAGCACTGTGAGGATCATGTTCTTTGACTTCTCCAGTGCTTTTAACACCATACAGCCTGTGCTTCTGGGGGACAAGCTGGAGCACACAGGGTTGGACCATCACCTCACAGCCTGGCTGTCAGACTATATAATCAGCACTGCTCCCCCAATAGACTGAATTCAACATACCATTTAATTGACTCTGAGTGTATTTTTTCTGTTCATACTGTATATAGTGTTCATATTTCCCCCCTTGTTTAAATTGCTGTTATATATTTTGCTTTAGATTTGATGCCTCTCTGATGTGCTTTCCACTTTGCTGCTGTAACACTGTAATTTCCCCCTGTGGGACTAATAAAGGAATATCTTATCTTATCTTATGTTGAAAATCCACTCACTCTTGCTGTTTTTCATGCTGAACAAATGTCCCTCCAAAGCCTATGCACTAACATCAGCCACCCAGCAAAATAATTATAAATGCTTTCTCTGTGACTCCATCTAGGGATGTCTTTTCCCCGTTTGACATGAACATGCTCACTCCCATCGGACGTACTTTTGTTTGTTGGCAACTTTCTTGTGGACTTCGCGCTGCTTTGCACTCACAAAGTCGATAAACTTCCCATGCTGAGAACCTCTGTTCTGCTCCTTGTCTGGCTCTGCAGACAAAGCAATACGTGTCATCAGTAGAAGAGCAGGGAACACTGTCTGTCACCTCTCCATCCACAGGTATGTATTGTTGTTTTTATTATTATTATTATTATTATTATTATCATCACCATCTATGGCTTGAACACAAGCAACAAGGTGAAGATATGACAAATATTTAGACAAAGTGTAAATACTGAGTACTTCAGAAAAAAGCTGATTCATTTCAGATAGATGATGCTAGAAAATACCTGTGTGTAGCACAGGCTTTTCATCCTCTGTGCTGACGCTTTGTCTGCTCTGTGCAGTTCTAACTTGCTTGTTCTCCTCATCCATGGCTCTCTGAATCGCCTGGATCTCCTCACTTGGTTGTTCCAAATGTGTTCCTCTTTCACTCTCCTGCAGATGGTGTGGCTCCCTCTCAGGTTCGTTTTCATCAGGACTCTCTTCCAGCTCCTCAAAGTCCTCCTCGTAATCCTTGACGAAAGAGAGGTTTCACTGCACTTTGATGCATTTCTCATTGAATAGGAAAGGATGCTTCACAAATGACTGTGAGATGAGTCAAACTCAAAGAGCAATCATGGAAGTGCTTGTTAAGGAAAAAAAGGGCCTTGTGATGATTCAGAAGACTTACCGCTTTCTTGAGAGGCATGTCCGTATAAAGCATGCAAAATTAAAATCAAGCAAATATTGAAGTGAATGTAAAAAAATGGTCATAATTAAAAAAACAATCAGAAATAGTCAAATCCCTCTTAGCTACGACTTAAATCACCATCGAGCCAGCATTATGCTACCTCAAAATCGTCTTCATAGCCCTGATCCCCATAGTCTTGATCTTCAGCTTGCTCGTCGACATTTTCACCCTGCAATTGCAGCACACATTTAACTTTGTGGACAGCTGAAATGTCACCACTAGCAATATCGGAGTAGTCTCAAGAGACCTGGTGTGTGCCATCTGTTAAGTTGACAGACTGTCATACAATGGTCAGGCCAAAACATATTGAAACCAAAAAACTGAAACTCACAGAAGATGGCAGGGATCACTGGAGGTAGCCATAACACACTGATAAATGACAAGCATTTGCAAGTGGGACACAGAATGTGAAAGAGAAATAACAACATGCTATATCTTGACACCCTGATACTGAGAGGTCTGTTTCACATTTCATGATTGGTTCCCACATTGTGGGGGTGGACACGCACTTAGATGGAGCTTGGGGTATTAAGGCTGGATGCCCTTACTGATACCCCACGGTGGGTTCAAACTTGCTGCCTCTGGCTTGTCATTTGCCAAAGTGTGAGATCTACCGCTGAGCTGACTCAGCTTTCTACTTATCTTTGACTCATAGAACCCTTGGTATATGTCCTTTTGGTCCGAAACAACAATGCATTGCTTTTATGCCAGTATTGCAATGAGTAGGCTTAAGATGCAGAGCAGGTTCATCAAAACTAACATCTTACAGCCAATTCAGTGCCTCTAAAATCAGTCATATGAACAGCTTGCGCCTTAGATAGTACCACTACTTCCTGGATCACAAGGAAACCAGAGACATGGGACAAGAGTGCCCTAAAATCAATCAGAGAACCATAAAAATGACAATCCAGTCCTGTAAAGCTTATTAGGTTAAGTGATATTAACCTTTGTTAGTGAAGTCTTAATGGTATCAATATGGCCTTGGTCAGATGCTGGGGTCTTGGTGCTGGTCTTGTCTCTATGACTCCTTTCTGTGTCTGCCTCCTGCCTGTGTCTTCTCTCTCGATGCCTCTCCTGTTCAGCTCGGGCTCTGTTGCCACGGTGATAACTATCTGACTCCTTCTGGTTGATCTGCTCCCTTGCCTCACTCCCAAATCGATGCTTTTCGTCCTTGAGAAAAGAAAGGTAGCCAAAAGTTAAAGAATTCAATAGCCTGCAGTCCTCATTTTGAGTACCCATTTGTGTTCGAGTGTGTATATATATGAAAGGTGAATGTGGAAGATTTGGGTTCCTTCACAAATGTCTTACATTCTTTCACAAAAGATAGATTGTTTACCGTTTTTAAAAATAGCACATTTAAATAAAATGTTGTACAGAATGCAGTTCTGTGTTATCAGTGTTCTGTGCCTATATAGAAGAGTAGCTTCTGTGCAGCCACAGAAAACCTGACCAAATCTTAGTTGTGAACTAAAGGACGCCCTATTAACTTTGACCTGCTCAAAAAACTCAACATTTTAACAAAAGTTTTGAACTATTTCTGATGTGTCCGCTTGATTTTCTTGGTTGCTGGTTAGTTAAAGGCATGATTCACGTGTCCAAACAGGATGTTATGTAGGTAATATGTAATGTTAGTAACTCAATTTATATTGTGGAAACAATACAAGGTCTATTTCCAATTACAAACTTATGCAATTTTGACAGGATCAATACTTGGACCCACTCAGACACACACAGTCTTGAGGGTAGAATTGATCTTAATGTAGGCTTCATAAATGGGTTTCCTTTTTTTGTCTACAGGAGGACAAGACAAGGTGCTTACACACTGCCCTCTCTCTTTGTGGCTCCTTTCTCTCCGATCTTTACTGCGTTCTTCTTTGTACCCTGTAAATTGGAATAGAAAGATTGATGTAATATGCAAAACTACAGTATCAAAATACCAATATGAAAATGCAGGTGAACACACTCCTGGCATAGTGATCGTTTTACCTCTTTCCTCCTTTTGTCCGGCAAAGTTTCTGTTTGCACGTCTCTCTTGTCTTTCTTGGTCACTTCTTCTGTCATACAGATCATGTTTGAGTGGTTCCCTTTCTCTTAGGTGCTCTCGATGTCTGTGTCTTTCTCCCTTCTCCCCGTCTCTCTGCTCTCTGTTGTGCTTTCGTTCCTTTTCTGTCATCCCTTCCTCACTCATCTCATGTCTCGTTCTCTCCCTCTCAGTCCTGTGCTCTCTATCTCTTTCCTCTCTCCTTCTTTCCCTGTCTTTTTCCTCTCTCCTCTTTTCCTTGTCTCTCTCCTCTCTCCTTCTTTCCCTGTCTCTCTCCTCCCTCCTTTTGTCTCTGTCCTTATGGTCCTCTCTTTCTCGCTCTCTTAACCTTTCTCTCTCCATATCCCGACTTCTCTCCTCGTCCCTTTCCCATTCCTGGGCCTCCTTCCCATCCCTGCCAAGTCTCCTCTCCCAGTTCTCGTTGCTCTGTTTGTTGATATCTACATATCTCTCTCTTTCTCTTCTCCTCTCCCTGTCATCCCTCCTGTCCCTTGACCCCTCTCTCCTTTTCTCTTGATAACCATCTTTCTCTCTCTGTTTCCCTCCCTCTCCTGTGGTGTCACTTTCTCTGAGCTTGTTTCGTTCTCGCCTAGCATCTTTCTCTGGGTCCCTATGGTGCCCCTCTACAGACTCCCCACCCCTGTGTCTCTTCTCCTTCTCATCTCGCCTCAAGACACGGTCCTCTCCTTGGCCTCCATCCTGGATAAGTTGAGAATATTATTGGTATGAACAGTAAGCTGTAGGTCAGGTCCACTTGTAGCCTTCAATATAAATAGGAGATGCACAACTCAGAAACCTACCAGAATGTGTCTTCTTAATTCAGCTGGTTTCCAGGTGTCTTCCTTGGTAATTTTCTAAAAGAGTGGATGTCGATACTAGTTAACCATATCTGTTAAAATGTGACGTATAGAAAAACAACCACCACAACATCATAGCAAAGTCTAACTACAACACCTGGTAGCATAGCATAGATGCTACTCCCAATGGCAGACAGCACTGCAGTGTGCATCCCTGGTTAAGTGGATATGTACTGAGAGAAAACGTAAGGATATTCACCTTCTCCCTTTGCATATTATCACCAGCGCTTTTATTTCCATCCAATCTATAGTATTTCAGGAGAGGGGTTTTAGTTTTAATACTGAAGCCGCCATGATTGTAAATGTTGGCGCAGCCGCAGTAGACTGTAACCAAAGGCAACGCGTCATATCCCCTTGACAACAGACTAGAACAAATGATAGGAGAGCAATCGCTGGAGCCGACACCAGCTCGCGATCAAGACTCGATTAATCCATAACAGTTTTATGATGATAAGGATATTGATAATAATTTCTTTATTATTTATAGACCAACAAGATTGATTTTATTAATGCATTTCACTCAATTTTTTTTACTGATACAGTACACAATACAAACTGGTGCAAAAGCATTAACTCAGATGCACTAAGGGTGCAGTGGGCAGATGGAGTGACTTAAAGTGACATGTGAGTAAATATTGCATATATTACATGTAACCAATGTTGGCAAAACTGAGAGGCACCGGAGCTGGCTCTGGCTATCTGGAGGACAAATTAAGCACTGCTTCAGTCTCATCCGACTGAGATGTTCATGTATCCAGGTGAGAAATTCACAAAAAGGTCAATGAACTGATTCACCTTTTTTTGTGTTTGGGATTATGCACCATGTAAGCACCATATCAGCCGAAAGGATAGGAGCCTTATTATTATTTAGACCTACCGTGTATAGGACCTCACTATCTGGTCTTGAGGTTGGTTTTATGCTCTGGTTAATTCATGTGCCATACATTATTTGTGCTGCTGGTCACATCATGTTGTGAGCTGGGTTGACATGCCAGGTCCGGCTTTCTCTCTATATTTGTGTGATGTATACCCCAAGTCCTCCGTAGATGCTTTTCCCATTTACTCCAAATTATATTGAATTGGACAGTTGTTTCTCTGCAAATACTGTCTTTTTCTCTGATGCCTTATTGGCAGGCCCCATCAACCCAACTTGACCGTCTCAGGATTTTGGGGTCCCATGTTACATATTGGGGTCTCCTAGCATTTCAACACGAATTAGTACATGAATTGATGAATACGTGTTCTTAAAATTAATCAATCAGTTGATAAAGGCAACGAGAGAATCCTCCTTAATCTTTGAATCAAAGCTGTAGTTGCAGCTAGCGGACAGGAGGTGGCAATGTTTCCAATCCGGAGTCGGTTAGTCGACAAAGCACCACAGCCCAGCGCACGGCGCGATGCCCGCCCCCCGATACCCCGGGTCAGTGAAATCACCCCCCCCAACACCAGTTTCAGAAGCACCACGGAGGGGTTTAGTGAGGACCTGGGGCAACAAGAGAGCCAGGTTTTGCCCACGGACCCGCTTGGAAGGGCACAAGCATCAGTTGATGTCGACGGTTGTCCTGGTTGTGATGAGTCGGAATGCAGGTGAGCTGACTTGAAGATTACGCTGGCGGGAGAAGCGGTGCTCATGGGAGCCGAGCGGACTCGCGTTTCAGCGGTTTCCCAGTAGATCAACGAGACTTTTCACAACCACACAAGATGAGGGACCGTCAGCACAACGAGACTCCAACGGCGGACCGACGGGAGAGCGGAGCGGCGGGCTTGGGGGCCCCTCCGCCTCCCCCCCC
>OMLC01041688.1:0-28823 GCA_900302585.1 Regalecus glesne
TGTGTGTACTGGGGGAGGAGGAGGCCTCTGCCAAAATGAGAGTCACAGTGGGATTATTTAATTAATAAAGGGTCAAACTCCAACACCAGAACAGACGTAGTATGTAGGAGAAAATAGTCTCTTCTCATCTTTTACCACAGGGAGGACCTTAATTGGCAAGAGACTGGATGTGCGTATGTGTGTTCAGTTATATCCGGGAGGACTGATTTGAGTTGGTAACCATAATGGTGAAGACATTTTGGGAAGTCCTCACTCAAAGGGGCCATTTGAGGTTTCAGGTTAAGTCTTTCATTCTGATGGTCAAGGTGTGTTTGTTTGAATCCGTTTGCACGTATCCGTGTATTCGTTGGGGCATGCGTCAGTGCATGTATGTGTTAATGCGCGTCTTTGTGACAAACCAGATAATTAGGCAATCATATTGCCACCGGGCTCATCGACTCATTTAAAAGTGAGCTGAGCTATTACCGATTTAATAGCCAAAAGTACAAATTGAATTTGAATGCTGCAGCTTCAGGACGCAATGGTTACAGCTTTAAATCCTCAGTTGAAGGAGTTTATTCGTACAAGTGAAGGGAGTACCTGAGAATTGTATAAGCCAGATAGGAGACTTGGTATATGTTTGAAATTGCTCTGAGAGGGTCTTCTCCTGTGTCATTTGTTTCATTCAGATACAGGCTAGATCCTCAGAGGTGCTTTAGACAATCGAGAGAGAAAATGGAACAGGAATCCTGTTTTAACAGTCCTGAATCAGAAATAATCTGTGGGTAATGCAGTAAAAATACACCCCATAAGAATTTCTGTTTTCACGCCACCTTGTCCAACACCCACATTAAATTATGAAAATGTAAAAATAATTGTAATTCTCCTCAGCTTGCATGCTGTTAATAATTCAGCTATATTTTAGTTTAAAATATACGCCCCAGTGTGGGGCGGCATAGCTCAGTGGGTAGAGTGGTCGTCTGGCAATCAGAAGGTTGTAGGATCGATCCCCGGTCCTGCATACAGCATGTCAAGGTGTCCTTGAGCAAGACACTTAACCCCTAACTGCTCCCCGAGCGCCATATGTTGGCAGCTCACTGCTCCTATACAATAGGTTGGGTCAAAAATGCAGAGAAATCCAAATTTCCCCTTGCGGGACTGATAAGGGAATCATTATTATCATTATTATTATTATTATTATTATAAAGTGTCATGTCCATCACCACAGCCCCTATGAGTCCATGATTACCTTGAGCCCTCCAGAGGAGGTCTGCACCCAGACCCTATGGCCTTTTTAAGTAACCAGAGCTATTATCTAACTATTACAATAAATAAACTGGTTAACTCGGGTCTGGATAGCTGATAAATAATTTATATTTTGGATCAATTATTTGATTATTTGATTATTTTATTTGTTCATTCACCTTTTCCAAGTCATTGCATTATTTCACACCAAATAATGACCAAAGTTACAACTTACTGCCTCTTACAACGTCTACAGGACCGCATTGAATTTTGAAATCGAGAGCTACGAAAGTGACACAAAGGGCATTGTGCCCATAGGACCTTAACATTAGCAGAACACACAAAACGACATTATTAAATGCTAAGCCAAGCCATCTCAAATAACTCGAGCCTTTAGTGTGGTGTCAGGGGATGCTGAGGATGCAGTGTGAAATAAACTGTAGAGCCTGTTGGGAAAACCAGAAAGTGTCTCGGGTGATATTTTTTTATACAAATTGTAGATTTTGTTTATTTTTCCTATACAGAAATGGATTACAATGCTATGCCATGGAGTTACTGTAAACACATGGCCTCGGTTAGCACCCCCTAGCAAACTGCCAGCGGTGCACTTCCACAGGTCCTGATATGATGCAAACAGGAATCATCACCGATTAACCATCTAACGTACAGCACAGGCACAGTGCTGTTGAGCATGGTGGTGGTGGGAGACAGTGTTGTCGGACCAACTCATTTTTCCTTCATATGGAATATTTTGCTCCCGGAGTTCACAGTCATCTCCACAGGTTTGAGCATGTTCAGCTATAGACGGTCGGGGGATAAACTGTTCAGCCTCCTGTCATTTGAAGACTTGTCACCATCCCGGATAAGGCCAATGACAGTTGTCATCCGCAAACCTTCAGGAGTTTAACAGACAGATCTCCTGTGTAGAGGGAGTTGAGGAGAGAGCACACCTCCTTAGAGAGCAGTGGTACGGGTGCTGGATGTGGTTTTCCCCAGCCTCACCTCCTTCCTCCTGACTGGAAGTTTATAAGGCACTGGCAGGTGGGGGCTGGCACGGTGAGCTTGGAGAGATTAGAGTGGAGGATATTTGGGACCACGGTGTTGAATGCTGAGTTGATGAAATCCACTAACAGGCTCCTTGCGTATGTCAGTCGGGAGTCATAGTGATGGAAGATATGTTGCAATCCCATGTCGACAGGATCCTTCTCTGACCTGCTTGCTTGGTAGGCAAACTGCAGGGGGTCGAGCAGGGTGGTGGTGATATCCATCAGGTAGGCCAACACCAATCTTTTGAAGGATTTCATGTCCACAGATGCTAGGGTAACAGGCCTGTAGTGATTTAATCCTGTGATACAGGATTTCCTGGGAACCAGGGTGATAGTGGAGCTCTTAGAGCAGGAGGGGACTTCACACAGCTCTAGTGATCTGATGAAGATCAGTATGGAAAAAAAGATACTTATGCCACGCATTTTTCTTCGGTGGTTGACAGCCGAGCCAGTTTTGGTCCGAGGCTTTTAATGAGTGACAAATAAAATGGAACCGACCGTATTGTGCTTCTCTGTCATAAGGTGTTCCCATGTAAAGGTATGTGTGAAATGATGTGACCTCTGGATGTCAAGTTAACTGTTAATGAGCCCAAAGTGCTGGCTGCTTGTTTATCAGATTTATTTGTTAGCTTACGTTATCTGTCCCATTATTCGCTGGCTTTCCCTGTGATTTCACCCACCAAAAGCCTTAGGAATAAACCAAAGATTTGGAACTTCTGGCTATGGCTAAATGTATGTTCCCCACACTGTTCTTTACCCGGGCCCTTAAGAGTCAGCCTTCCTTGCTTTGCCTTCATGCGTTACCATTTTTGTCAGCTGAACATTAGGCATAAGGTAATATCTGATAGATACTACATTACTAATGGTCTGGGGTTGGCTTAGCGGTGGTGCAGCAGTGATAGAGATGGTGGTGATAGCGATCGATGAGGAAACGGATTCCAAGTGGATAAGCTCAGGGAACATCCCCCAGCCCAGTGCTCTCACATCCATCCCTGCTTTCTCAATGCAGCTCTCTGAGGAGACATAAATCACATTGATACACTCTTGAATTATCTGGTTCCTGATATGATCAGATAAAGACCCTGCCACATTTTTTAACGGTACTGTCTTCAGAGGGAGACTTTATAAAAATATGCATGTCGGGTGTTTTATTAACTGACAGGATTAATATCGTGTGTTTGTGTGTGGGAGTTCTGCATGTCACCAGCTAAAGCAGGGGGCTGATTGGAGGCTTAAGCTACTTGCTTTGGACAACGATGAAAGATAATAAAGTGATAGATGATTTAGCTAAATGCCTACCTGACCAGCAGAACTACTCTGTGCTCCCTAAAATAAGGCTGTCAAGACAAAAGCCAGAGAAGTGGTCCAGGACAGGAACTCATGTAATCCGAGTGGGGCTAAAGCATGGATCCGAGCAATGTGGGGGTCTAAGGACAGGATGTTGTGTTCATGTAAAGTCCACTGAGGCGAATTGTTAATTTGTCATAATAGGGTATACACATAAAATTGACTTGGCTTGACATGTGTTTACTCAGTTTTCATCGTCTTATACATCATTTTGAGTAAAAATCAGAACCTATTCAGTGGACAAATATAAAAAAGTTAGAGGAAATCAGGAAGTGGTAAATACTTTTTGAAAGCTGTGTGTGTGTGCGTGTTAGTAAAGTAACAGAGGAACCACCGGTGAGACAACATGATCCCACAATAGTGGAGAGCGTGGAATGAAAGCCTTATGGGGCTGGGGGTGGGGGATCTTTGAAGCGAAGAGCAAATGTAAGCTGCATTACAGATGAGTGCGTCTCCAAAAACAAAAAGTTGAGCAGCATAACAACAGTAGATTGGGTAATAAGACCTTAGCTGCAGGAGGTGCATCTCTCTAGTCAGTGTTCGTCAACCACATTTCATATGTCCATACACACATCGTGTAGACGTTAATGAAATTTGCAAATGCCTTGCAGAAGGGGGAGTGATTTAGGCCGGGTGGGAGATGCTGGGGTAAACACATCAGCTTATTGTGCTTCAGTGGACTGGAATCAAGGAGGAGTTCATTTTTTGTCATGCACTTATGTGTGTGCAAGTTTTACATTTTCACACCGATTGTTTCATTTAGATCCAGGTTCTCAGAGGATGACAGCTACCATGCAAACACCAATCCAGACACGATTTGGACAAATATCAATAAAACATAGTGATGCAAGCATATACAGAGAATCACAGGAAAGATAGCGCTCCTACAAATCCACAACAGCACCCGTTTACAGAGATGGATTTTCCAGGCATATCGATCACTGGTCAGTAGACGTTCTCTCTTTCCTCCTCCTCCTCCTCCTCCTCACCCTCGTTTTAACCCTCTCCGATGGGTAAGTGGCTGATCATTGTTCTGACACTTGTGACTCGTTTTTCACAAGGGCCACACTTTTAAAACTATGCCCAAATGCTTATGCCTCTGTTTAGTTACTCACCACAGGTAATATGGAATTCAGATCTGTTTTTTAACCAACACAAGATGAGATGAAGAGAGGCAAAATAACAGCATCTGCTACAGAGGCGTGGCAGAAAAACAACCTCCCAGGCACTCGGGGTGAAGGCTCCATCCTCTGCGTCACAGTTTTTTCAGACTTCGAAATCCATACCAAAGCTCTGCTTCAACTCACCTTGTGCTATCTGGTTTTATTTTGCCTTCGGTTTGCCGAGTTTCTTTTTCTGTTAGCAAACTGAGCTCAGTTGGCTCGGTCTGTTGCTGGTCCATTAAAATTGGTTAATCTTGCTTCATTGGTGCTTTAACAGATTAAATGTCAAAATGTAGAAAACGACGTGAGGCTTAAGTTCAGAAAAGGGGGTTTTCATTGACCTTGGCCTAGCTTGTCAGGTGATTTGAGTTGTGCATGTTCGTAAGCAGTTACGGCGTTTCTTAGGAATTTTGAGATTTTACCCATAAGATGGAGGATACCGTGGCAGCTCAGTGGTTAGCATGCTTGTTTCGGGAACTGATGAGCCAGAGGGGGCAGGTTTGAATCCACCACGGGGGCCTCAGGAAGGGCATCTGGCCTTAATCCCCGGCCTCCGTCTGACTAATTGTGACACGTTAAAATGGGTCTTTCAAGTGATGACAGGGTTATGCTCAGAGTTAGAATTAGCTTAAGGTCATGGTAGAGGTTAGCATGTATGATTAAATATTGCACAGTTATCGTGGCTGATCTGTCTAAGGTGCTGGATTAAGGTACCAGTCTCTTCGGGGGCGTGGGTTTGAATCCCACATGTCCTTTATATGGGGGCAGCTTTACGCAGTGAGTAGAGGGGTCATCTGGTGATTGCAAAGTTGCAGGTTCGATCCCCGGTCCTCCAGAAGGCATGTCAAGGTGTTCTTGAGCAAGACACTGAACCCCTAACTACTCCTAGGGTCAAATGATGACTGCTCACAATAGGATGTATCAAGTGTAGATAACGAATTCATTGTAAGAATACAATGTCAAACAAAGTGGCTTTCAATCATCTTTCATCTGGGAATAATTTCTCTCACCAACACCTTAGACATTGTGGAGATGTCTGCATTTCCTGTACGGAACACCTCAATCCATTTTGAGAACATATCAATAAGGACAAGTCAATATTTCTTGCTCCTACATGGTCATTTTTGACCCACCCTGGATTATTAAGCAAAAAGACAGAAGATGTCTTGATCCACTTGGGCATTGGTTGCTTGGAGCTTGTATGTGAGCACTCTGATTTACATCTCTGCTCCTTGTCAGGGGGTTGGGTAACTCACTTCAGAGTCTAACTTCAGTCAATAAAGATATTTGGATGACTGTTGAGATTTCCCCATATTTTTTTTAATTTATCTTCAGATGATGTGATTCAAATTATTTTCAATTTTTGACTACCTAGATTATTGAGCAAAAAAATTAAATAAGATATGTCCCTCAAATGGAGTTGGTTCAATGAAATCCATCTGCAGCTGATCAAGGAGTTGGTCAGGGGTGGCTTGAGACTTTGGTGGTTTGGCGTCTTGTGGCATTATTTGTCTGACAAATTTATCACCATTTTATTAATTTATGAAGGCTCTCGTGAACCAGTGGGTTTTTGTGTGGCTTTTTCAATGTATCCACCATCCTCCCTTTTGACACATGGCCCTTGATGTGTGCCAATTTTTCATTAAAAAGAAAACGAACACTTGGGCTGGCAAGAGTTTCCCTACTCACACAGTCATATGTTATTTACATATGTACACCCAGTTCTTCCCCTGCTGCTTTCTTTATCTTATCAGCATGTGCCTGTGCTGCTGCTACCTTTGTGAGGCGAGACAAATGTTAGTGAGTTGTGGGATATGCAATACATTTTCCTGTTGTCCTGCGGCTTTTGTGAGTGACTGCATCCATTTGGGCATGCCCCTCGGAGACTAAATCATTGCTGTTGGTGTGAGCCTCACTTTTGCAGACAGAGATAGCTGTGCAGAGAGAAATGGCACTTAATAAATCATGAGTCAGAGGCCCATGTGAAATGGCCTTGCCTGTTGATGTTTGGGGGCTTTCACTCCTGCCTTGTTTTGTTTGGATTTTCAGAATTTTCATCTTGAGATGAGCCAACCTGAGTGAAACTTACCCCAGACCACGGTCCAGCCCAAAAGCTGAGCCTTGGTCAAACAAAAAGAGGTGTTCTCAGTCTGAACAAACTGAACCATGGTTTGACTTATTCTAGTGTCAAAACATTTTTGGGGACGATTTGGACCAATTACAGGAAGTTCCAGCAGGCAATTGTCAGAACCATATAAAGGAAAAATGAGTCTGTCCGACAACATTATAAAAAGTAAAAATTGTTGACACTCTCCGGGTATTTACAGAGAGCTTGAACGTGAAGAGGATGGGAGAGGACCTGAGAGCAATGCCACATGAAGATTATTGTAGGGGCAATGAAGCGAATCCATTGATTCATTCATTTTCTCCATTATTTCACACGGCAATAGAAAGCTACACGGGAACTGACAACATGCCAATGTCAGACACGCACATCTACACGCCAATCAACGTCACGTGTAGGGAGATGGAACCCACACAAGTGACGATGACAGGATGTAGGTCTGTGATGTAAAGTTCTTTAGCACGCTCGCATGATTGCACTGGGAAACCAAAACTAACTGGATGCAAGCATCCATCCATCATCAACCATTTATCAGAAGTCAGGTCATGGAGTCATGCTGGAGCCTATCCCAGAGCTCATTGGACAAAAGATGGGGAAACAACCTTGACAGGTTACAATGTAACAAAAACATTAACCTTGATTCAGAACTTGGTTTGGACTTTCAGGAGTGTAAGTGGCCTCAGAAACCCCCACAGTCTCTACAGTGTCCCAAAGTCATGAACAACTTCAAATTTATATCTGCATATCTGATTTAATTGTCTTTGCAGGGTATTTTAAAAACGGATCCCCAACCCTGCTCAGTCTTCTTGTCACTGTCCTTTTCTCCTTCACTGACACCACAGCGTGTCTGCAAATACACCACCTCCTTTATATTTTCTGTTGTTGGTTTTTTTTTTAACCCAAGAGTACTCACAAAAAAAAACAACCCAAAAAATAACAACCTTAGAAACAATTGACAATAATGTGGCAAACTGCAAATAAACCGTGGCTTGGACACACTGGGAACCATGCAGCGTTTGACCTCGACATTAGGCAGAGATAAGAGAATGTTATCGTATCTCAGCCGGGAGACAAATAATTCTTTTTCATTGGCATAATAGAGGCCACCGAGTGAGATACTAGCAATGTAACTTAGTGATAACACTACATCACGTGATGGAACTGTCGCCTTTTCTGCTGCATCCATTGCTCTCAGACAGAGATGCAGTCCCGGTGCTACACTGTCTAATTCTAAGATGAAATATGCCACGGATATTGATTTCCACCGTGTTCTTGTAAAAGTGCAGACGTTCCAAAGCCTGTATTTTCCTCCACAGTCTGTTTGGATAGTCTGTCTGGGTCGGGCAGAGCAAATGCAGGCGTGATTTTGGAATTTCGAAGATGGCTTCTTCTCATTTTGAGTTCACTCTATAACCATTCTTACATATCTAATTCCTCAAAAGGATACATTCTCTTGGGAAAACTTCCATTTACTCAGACTGGTCTTGTGGCACTGTTCTACCAGATATTCTAGCAGTGAATGGTGTCAATGTCCCAGGCTTGTTTTGTTGGTGAACAGATCATTAACAGGCATAGGTCAGTGGGTAGAGCGGTCGTCTGGCAATCAGAAGGTTGCAGGATTGATCCCCCCGTCCTGCATACAGCATGTCGAGGTGTCCTTGAGCAAGACACTGAACCCCTAACTGCTCCCCGAGCGCCATATGTTGGCAGCTCACTGCTCCTATACAGTAGGTTGGGTCAAAAATGCAGAGAAATCCAAATTTCTTCTTGCGGGACTGATAAGGGAATCCTTTATTTATTTTATTCATTAAATCATCACCATACTGTTGATTGATCTGGGGCTGCTGTAGCTCAGTGGTAAAGTGTGCGCACCAGGAAATGACGAGCCAGACATCATGGGTCTGAACCCACCGCGGGGAGTCAGGAATGGCATCTGGCTTTAATCCCTGTCTAGGTCCGGGTCCACCCTGACAACGTGAGAACTGAGCGTGACATTTAAAATGGATCTTTTTATATTGCATCAGTGGGAGCTTTCAGTTCTCCAGACTTGAATGCAAAAAACCTGAGAGTAGATTGCTGGGGATTCAACATAACGTTGCGGCATCCAGTCCATGTATATGTTTCGACGTCAAACATGAAAACAAACAAATATTTAAAGAGTGTGGGTGCACTGGGGCACTGAAAAATGCATTAGCCAAATGGACAACAGAAAGCCACATGGTGTCAGGTGGGATAATGACTCCTGCAGCCAGCAGACTGTGGACCCCTGGTGCTACTATGCATGTTACCTACTGCCCGATACATCCAATCACTAGTCAGCAAATCACTCCTTCCCTTGTCCCAACCAAACTCTCTTCAGCTCTTCCTTCACTCACAATGGCTGTGGCGTGTAAACTAGGTTCTTGCATGGACATGTAGTGGTGACATCTTAGTGTGTGCCGTTCTAAGCAGATCGATAGGATACGAGGTCAATCAGCAGGTTACTGACCCTTGCCCCAAGGGTGGCAGATCCCATCGATACATGCACAGTGGCTTGCCACGCCCTATTTGTACATATTGACCCGGGAGTTTTGATGCTCTTGTGACTTTAAACCCTTCATCTATGCAAAATAGTATTAAGCCCAAAGTGCACATTAAATCCCTGGCTAACCAAGTTGCAGAAAAGAGGAGGGGGTGCGTTATTCTGTCGTGACAACTGACAATGTGGTGTGTGATTCTCCAACTGTAACGCCTGGCACTCCCACAGTGTTAATGTCTACCACTTGTTTTTGGGGGAGAGAATTTGAAACTCATTTTGTTTTATGAGGGAATCTAGCTCCAGGGTCAATTGGAAATGTAATATTTTGTTTTGCCACTAATCAAATTTATTCAGGTTTGTCGTGCTGAATGCTCTTTGACTGGTGTGTGTGTGTGTGTGTAAATGTATTCACCGGACTCTGGAGTCATGCTTCATTGTTCATTTGGTCTGACATTGACACTCTTCCTCCGCCACCTCTGAGCCCCAATGGCTATTCCTGCATCATCCCGTCTGCTCCAGTTCTTTTTGTCACTTTCTCTTGTGGGTCAGCACTTGTAGTGACTTCAAGGCCAAGTAATGGTGACTTTGGCTGCCTTAGGTTGTCCCAAGGTTTCAAAAGGGGTTCCTATCTCCCCCTTGTCTGATGCTAGGGTCTAAGGACAGGTTGTTGTATTACTGTAAAACCCCCTTAGGCAAACTTCATAATTCATGATATTGATTTATGCAAATAAAAAAGGCTTGACTTTCCCATCATTGGCTATCCAGTCTTCCCTGCTGGCTTGTTGCTCGACACCGACCAAGCAAAGATGCCATGAGAGGAGAGGAAACCAATTATTGCCTGGTACTGCTGGTTTTATTTTGCTAGGTCCAAATGTTGGTCAACAATCAGGACTACAAATATGGGTAGCCTCTTCCCCTCTTCTCCACTCAGGTTGCTGCTGGTCTGCGGTTCTCCAGTGGGTGACTGAAACAGAAAGGAGAATACTAACGTCAAGATAAAACACACATGCAAAATAGAACAAAAATATAGATAAAGTGTAATATTAGGGAAACACTAGGAATACAGCAAGTATTACATTGCAAAACAGAAAGTTTTAAATAATTTCAATTCTTAAATAATACTTTTCAGTAAGCTATTAACAGAATAAGAAGTTATTTGTATAATAAGAGTTATTTACTGGGTAGTCCAGGCTTTATGCAAAGTTTCTATGTACCGAGGGCACAGTAGGGGAGCAGATACATTGCGTTGGTTGTACATGTGAGTATGTGTGCATGTGTGTATGTATATGTCATGTGATGGGGGAGAGAGAGGGTCAAAGGGATGGGGGCCGGGTGATGGGCGGGGTCAATATCCGTGTGTGTCATAGGGCTTTTTGGAAAAGCCTTTTGCTGTCGTGAAGAAGATGATCTTCTGTTTTGTTTCTCTGCCTCATCTTCTACCTACATAGATACTCACCAGTCTACTTTACCTTTTCCCTTTACACATCTTTCAAGCTAATACTGCAGTTTTGTAACTAATTTACAACATTTACCCATGGATACAATGGCGTTTCTATGTATAGTACAGCCAGAATGCATTTTTTACCATATGGTTTAGCTTTTGCAGTCAAATACAATTACTGCCAAATAGGATCGCTGTTAGCTGCAATTTCAGGCCTCTCCTATTGTACTCATTGAATAAGATCTGTTTGCTCTTGTTTTCCCTATTTTCCCGACTGCACTTCTTGAATTACTGTCATTAATTATTTCATTCATGGGCCATCGGACTAACTGTGACATGTAAAATCGGACCTTTATTTTTATTTTTTTTGCAGGCTGTTGCCCTTTAAGAGTCCACCTCGTAGCAGCTGCTTAAGTGTTCTCTCATAAAACTATCACTTGGAGGCCGTTTACGGGAGTCGGCACCATGTTTTTCCCACACAGTGTTTGCACATCCTCTTAGACAAGACTTGGGTGTTGCAAGTTTGCTTTAGCTTGTCCCCATTCTGTTATTCTGCAGTCACTCTCTCACCCGGACTTTCCCTAATCCTGACGTTCAATTGACATTATTCCTTATTTATTTTCCCAATGGGTTGTCAGCCTTAAGTGAATGTCATGACCTCCTGACGTCTTTCTGTGGTCTTCAGTGCTGTATCCTCATTTAAGCAGGATGCTGTTTCACACAATCCCTCCTCTGCAATCTCACAAGCAGTCTCATCTCAGCGGATTACAAGCTGTCGTCAGCGGAGTTCGACTTGCAGGGTCTCAGGCGACTTCTCAATCCCTTTCCAGCCGGCTGGCCAGATTCAACCTCTTCAGAGTGCAGCTCGAGAAAGGTGTCAGTCGGGGATCCAGGACGAGCCCCCATATTGTTGTGGCAATTATTTAAATTCCACTCGGACGATAATTGAGGAACGAGACCAAATCCCTTGCAGTACTGTCACACTTGAACAATGCTTAAGCAAAGCACAGCTGAAGTCCACCTTACGAGTGAGTTCTGAGGTCAATCTCAGTCTCTCTTCTAGTGCTTGTTCCTCTCCTGCCTTATCTCATGTCTTTCAGCTCGTATCCCACCAAGGCCGTTTCTCCAATTACATTGTACAACTTTGCCCCTCTCGCTGAGTTTCTAATACATTTGTCTGCTATCAGCTAACTGTTAACAATAGGCCTTTCATTTTTCACAGAGAGAAGACACTTCAAACCTCTACCTTTGTTCTGTTAATACGAACTTAAAGCATCTATCTAAGCAATGTCAATTAAAGGTATCACGGGGTCAGACGGGGTCAAAAATTAAAAGTAAGCCAACGTAGCATATTATCACATGACGGACACACTATCATCTGAGCACAGGTCATATCATCAAATTGCATTCACCGTATCCATGGCCAAGCAGCTTTACACAACCTTAAGGTGGACAGTGTCGGCTGGAGTGGTGTAAAACCCAACGTGTCCCAGTATCAGTATGAGTGGATAAAACGATGCGTAGTACGCAGCATCTGAAGCACAGTGTGGAGGTCTTGTCTATGGACAGACCAATTGAGCTTGAACCTCACCAAGAGGGTATTTACATCTTTATTATTGACTGGTGCATCTGCCAATGTGTTCCTCTGAACAGAGCTTTGGAACACGCTCTCCGATTTATGCACCAGTATAGCTTTCGGAACAAGGTTTTGGAATGTGCTGCCTCCAGCTTAGTAATAAAAGTCAATGATTATCTCTGGATTATGAAGATTTATTGTAGCCCTTATGTGTCATGACATAAACATGTGCAAACATGCACACATTCACTAATATATAGACATAAAAATCCCTTTATTAGATTATACACACATTTCCATTCTATTGTATGTTTTAAGACACCTCTAGGGGGTAGTATTTGAAACACACACACACACACGTGTGTGTGTGTGTGTGTGTGTGTTACATCTAGTATGCATGCTACTTTGTGTTATACACCATACATCACTCACTCACTGAAGTAGATAATAAGGTTCCCAGCTATGAAAGGTAAACTGAAGTTGACCCCCAGGACACCATTATTGAAGTAGGGAAAATCTAGTTTGAATCATCTACAAATTTGCACAGTGTGCTTCGATGTGCTAACCAACTCTTTCTCTCCAAACAAGTTCTTTCTATTCCACCTCCTTTGTAATTACTCCTCATTTTCTTTACTTCTTTACTCCTTTTGTCTTTTCCTCCCCCAAACACGTCTGGTCCACGGTGATTTACTGTTTGGTTCAACAGGTAAGTCTATTTCCTTTCCCTTCCATTATTGGCTCAGCCTAATCACCCCATTTAGAGCCTATCGGAGACTTGTCTATATCACTTTTAGCCAACCGCTGGCAGATGGCCAAGCATTTAACACGAGACTGTACGATGCTCAGCTGGTGAGTGTGAAAGTGTGGATACACATGACTTTTTGTCCGTGGGTCCAAATGTAAAGAAAAACCATATGAGCAGGAATCTGTGTTTGCTTGTAAGGCTGTTTTTCATTTTCTTAAAGCACAAGCTTGTGTTGATCTTTGTAAAGGCTGAGTTTTCTCTGATGGGCAGAGAGGCTGTGGTGGAATAGATTCACTTGGGTAAGTGTAGGTGCAGAGTCTCGAGTAGGACAAAACATCTAGCCAACTCCATGCAAGGCGAAGACCACATGGTCCTCAGTCCTTTGAGAAACCTCATACAATGTGTCGCTTTATGTACACTGTTCAAATCCACATCAGCAGCCTGTGATATCGACAGGCAGCATGATGGATGTATAGACTCATCATGGACTCATCAATGCATACATTTATCAGAACATACAGTATTTTACTAATCCCTAAGTGTGCAGGTTTTTTTTTCAAACTTGCTGCCACTGCACTTTCTTATACTTGGCTGAAAGGAGTGTAAGGTTGTCGATTGCTATACCTCATTTGAGTGAAGAGGCAATGAGTTCTTTATTTTTTATGATCATTTTGATTTTACTGAGTGGTCGCTTGGACTGCACAACCTATCTCATCCTTCTTTGATATTTCTTCCAATAACCATTTAGCACCACCATTCTGCCCATGGCTGGATTTTCTTTGTGATGAGCATTTCCACACAGGACAGTGATACGCATGGCAAAAAAAACAGAGGCAATGTAGTTCCTGGTGCTGTAAAACTTGTGTGCTTGGCAGCTGCTATCTTCTGTTTATTACACCTACCATAAAAGGCCCTTAAATATTTTATTGCTCATTCTTCCTCACAAACATAATCAATGTCCCATTTTCCACATTCCTTAAACACGCTTCTCGAATCTCCCCTATTCATCTTTTAATAACCAAAGTGAATTCAGTTCAAAACGAAACGATGCAATGAACTAAATGTGCTCGATTCTGGCAGTTTTTACAGCTTTATTCAGATTTTTCTCCCTTTGGTGATGCAAGAGTGAACCAGAGAGCACACTTGGCAGTAATCCTCACCAATTATAACCTTTTGTCCTCTGACTGTAGTATTTTGGCAGAAAAGAAAGAAAGAGGTTGCACAGGAACGACTTTGGAATATAGACTGGTACATTCACATTCAACATTTTGAAAATCATTTAGATTCTTTACAATTTTTTATAATGGTACATGGAGAAAAATATCCTCGGTCACAGTTACCACTTACAATATCTGCTTAAGTTTTAGATCGTGAGGTCCCGGGACATGAAGTGTGTGTTGGATCCAGTGGGTGCACTAGAAAAGGTGTAAAAGAGGGGTGGGTCATGATATCCATGCAACACCCGTTCGATTTGTAATTTGTGATGATGAGCCATACAAATAAAATGGACTTGACTTAAAGGTGTTCATAATTTCATTTTTATGGTGGTAATTTTAAATATCATTTAAAATATGAACAATGATGATTACCAAATGTTCTTACTTCTGCTTTTAAAAAAGCACTTATTTTACACATAAAGATTCAGTTTTTAATGAGAGCAAGCACAAGTAACATAGTTCCCATCTGCTTTGGCATTTTGCTGGAGTGAAGTACCAGCGGAGTAAAGCCACTTTCGGTTTATGGCAGCTTGTGCTCTGATCAGTACAGTGGATTTACATGTTTGGCTTATGGATGTAGAGTGATGCAATGGTTTCTCGCGATTTTCATGAATTTGCATGATGCATTTAAATCATCGGTCTGAAATTGAGATGTTTAGCACACATTGATTATGTGATGTTAATTCTAAAATAACACATTTCTGAGAGTTGGACTGTTGTGAGAAGTAATGAGGTAGAGATAACCCTGACGGAAGAGTTGTCAAGAGTATGTTGGAGGTGAAGAGAGTGTCAGGCAGAGGGATTATTATGAAGCTGGAAATCGAAGGTGTGATGAGGAATATTATCAGCGCATATGCCCGTCAAGTTAAGTGGGAGATGGAAGAGGAAGAAGAATTTTAGAGTGATTTGGATGAAGTGGTGGAGATTGCACCCAAGGAGGAGAGAGTGGTGATTGAAGTGTACTTAAATGGACATGCTGGTTAATGGAATGGAGTCGATGAGGGGTTGATGGGTGGGTATGTGTCATGGAAGGGAATGTCGGAAGGAAGGACAGAGGGTGGTGGGTTTTGTGAAAAGGATAGAAATGGCTGTAGTGAATGCTTCTTTTAAGTAGAGGGAAGAACACGGGGTGGCATAAAAGAGTGGAGGAAAGTGCACAAAGGTGGACTATTATCTTATGTAGAAG
Organism: Regalecus glesne; assembly: GCA_900302585.1. Classification (NCBI taxonomy): domain Eukaryota; kingdom Metazoa; phylum Chordata; class Actinopteri; order Lampriformes; family Regalecidae; genus Regalecus; species Regalecus glesne. The sequence continues at coordinate 15,589 of OMLC01041688.1, forward strand.
GTGATGTCTGAAACGGGCTGGAAACTGCAGGGTGGTAACGTAGCTGGGCAGCATCAGATGGTGATCTGTAGGATGACTTTGGAGATCAAGAAGAGGAAGAACTTGAGGGTATTTTTCTTCCTCTCCAGTCCTCAGGCGTGCTCTCACTGTCAATGATTGTGTAGAGCAATCTAGTTAAAAACTAGATACTTCCTCCTTACCAGTTCACCACATCACCGGATTCCCCCCTCCACCATCCAACCTTCTGTCCTTCTTATTTTCTTCATTCATCAGCCTCTCAAAGTTCTCCTACCTCTTTCTCAACATACTTGATTGTATCATTTGTACTTGATAATTCCATCACCGAGTCTCCTTGTCTTCTTTCCCCTGTGTAGTTGACATACAAAGTACCCTCTGGTGATCTCCTCATTTTTGCAATGGGTGCCCAGCATCTGGCAACTCTTCACTACCACCCAGTGCCTGTCTGAACTCCTCCCTAAACTCCACACAACAGTCTTCCTTCTTCAACTCCCACCATCTGATCCGTGCCTCTGCCTTCACTCTCTCCCTCTTCTTGATCTCCAAAGTCATCCTACCGACCACCATCTGATGGTTCCTAGTTACATTCTACCCTATCACCACCTTGCAGTCTCCAACTCCTTTCAGATCGTGCCTCTTGCATAACTTATTGTCCATTTTTTTTACAATTCTTTATATTAGTAATATCAATAGCGAATCCACACAACTACCGGGTGCTTTAAGAGGACTGGATGATAAAAATATTGTAGTAAAATGTTCAGCTGGGTCACCTGGAGGAGCGAGGAGGAGGCCATATGACCGTTAAAGACCTGAAACACACGATGACTCACTGACTATGTGTCCAAGGGTATCAGTTGATGCATGTATACAGACAGTTTATTTGGTATTGCGGCCAATTTAGGTTAATTGTAAAATTCCCATGGACCCTTTTTAATCTTCTCATGGAATTCAGGGAGCTTCTGGAGCTAATTTATTGACTATTTTTATTTTCTAATGTTACATTTATTGAGGAACCAGTTCTTATGCACCAAACTTAAAATCGTGGCTTATGTAGCTCCACTGAATTTGCACAGATCTTTTCTGCCTCTCTATCGAGATGTTGCATGGAGTGCCCGTCCACATCTTCATTTTCTTCCTCCTCTTTTTCTCTCGTTTCAGTATTCTCCTTCTTCCTCTTCATTCTCCATACCTGTTCTTTACTTTTCACCTTTTCCCCTTTTTATTTTCATTTACTTATATTTGATTTTCTACCATCTTCATTTCTCATTCCATATCATTTTCACTATCCTCCTTTCTATTTTTTTTTCTCTGTCTCTCCTGGAATGAGCTAAACACTGAAGGGGTCTGACACAGTGGAGATGGAACTGGAGGGGTAAAAGAAGCACCTTCTGTTGAAGAAGTGCTGTGGGTGAAGTAGGGAATAAACAAATCTGATGTTTTCCATTTGGCTGACTGTCTGGAATGTTTCCAGATGCCAGGATGTGGTGCAGCCTATGTGGATGACAGTTCCAGGTCAACCAACAAAGCTAAAGGAGAGGAGCTAGGCTCATCTTAACACAGACACCTGATGGTATTCAAATTGCCCGAACAGAACACATAGGAACTGGGCACTGGACTCTGCTGCTGTGTGTTCACCTAAAGGCAGAACATTTTAACAGTGATATGTTTTTAATGTCAAATGAGTCAGTCAGTCAGTCAGCCAGTTAATTATAGTCCTATATACTCCATCTTGTTGAATGACAGCCTAAAAATTCAGAGATTAGATTTTTGATGAATTAGATGAAACTTTAAAGGGGCAGTAGAGAACGTTATTGCTTTAACTTATCACTATGAAGTAAATGTAGATTGCACAGTGTAATGACTTTAGAATAATGACCACATTGGCATTTAGGTTGGCTGTAGTGGCTGACAGAATTTGGTTCCCTATAAGACTGAAAGCAAGACAAATCCCGTCAGCTACTGGGTACCATATTGCAGTAAAACCAAGGCTCGCTTTAGTTCACAAAAGAAGTTTGTCAACCATTTTGTAACCTGAAATAGATAAAGAGAAAGAACATAGCACTTTTGTTTTCCCCTAATAGCCGTTTCCAGTGACAGGAGAACAGGCTAATGTGTTGATTTGGAGGGTCCTTAATGACCCTCAGTGACTTCCCAAGGCACTGCTGTGGGTGTACAGCTCCTGCAGACAGGCCAGCTCACATCCAGGAATCTGCTGGCCTATGGGCACCACCCTACCTAGGGCCCGGCATGTCTTGCTGGTATGGCTGTCACCCCAGGTGTTGAAGATGCCTGTCAGCAAGTCCTCTTTGGTGCCCTGGGAGAAATCCCAGAGGATTTGGGGCCTCAGGTCATTTTTTTAGCTGCCTGAGGCCATACAGATGCTGTTGGGAGCTTTTTAACAGCGGTGGTGGTGTGAGTAGTCCATGTCAGGTCTTTGTGGATGTTAACTTCCAGATGTTTTATACACACACACACCCACTAACATATTTATACGTACATACATATACATACACACACGCAGATTGGGCAAGTTATATTTTATGATTTTAGCCTTTTAAGTTTTGTAAAATATTAAATTTACCAAGAAAAATGTGGGCTATTATGGGAAATGAAATACGTTGGCTTTCATCTATCGATCTTCATGAATATGAAATGGCCTAATGCTCCATTTCACACATGTCTTGAGATGCTACAAGAGAAGGAAATATTAGAGGGTGTTTGTTTTCCAAAGCCATTCAGTCGTTCTGCCTGTTTTTATTCTTGCCATATGCCAGACTTGCTGTTTGGGTATGACCGATCTGTTACGTTTTCTGGAAATCTTGTTAGTGCACAAGTGGTAAAGCATTTCTCATGCCGGTAAAAGATAACACCTCCGTGAGAATTCTCCCATCATCCCTGTAAAGCTGCTTAATTTGATACTAGCTGTCAGACCATTTGATGCATTGTCTCAGCATGATTTCAACAACTCCTCAACTGTTGCCACAGGAACTGCATCAATTTCTGCAGTTGGCCGCAGCGTGGTTATTATATTAGTCAATATATTTAAAGGTTGTAATATGCATTCTTAGATCGTGAACCACCACTTATATTTAGAGCTCTGTACCTAAACATTTACCCACTTTTGGTGGCATTCGATACCGATAATGTATCTTAAAATGCACATGGAGGATGATCAGATTGCCGAACTGCAGCTGGCACCCTCTTGGTACAGATATTTGGGGAGCATGGAAGTGAGTTGACTGGTGACACAGAAGGGTTGAAACTGTCTCTGAAGGTTAACAAAGGTTTTCTTTCACATGCCAAAGTCAAGCAACCAGTCTGCATTGGACAAGGGCTATACTCCAATTAGTGCTGGCCAAGTTATCCAACCCACATCCTCCTCTCGCCAGAGACCACAGCTCTGCTCAGCTCTTGTGTACTTTACCTCCCCAGCAGAAGTAAATACAAAAATCTTTTTCTGAAAGCTGAAATTTGTGATTCTCCTGAAACGTCTCACCCTCTGGCAGCGAGCACTACTAAGTGTGTGATGCAGCCATTGCTGCTTGTTTGCCGTCAGACCAGCAGTAAGAAGTCCCCACCCTTATAAAAGTCATATCCTCGGTCCAAAGCTAACACAGCCCATCTAGATGTATTAAGAACTACATCAAATAATCTAAGAACCCGTTCTAATGTAATAGAGAGCTGAATTAATATGTGTCACAATTAGTCCTCATGTTGTGGGGGTGGACATGGACTCAGATGGAGTTTGGGGATTAAGGCCTGATGGCCTTCCTGATGCCCCGCGGTGGGTCTGAACTCACCGCCTCTGGCTCATCAGTTCCCAAAGCACACTGTTCTACTGTAATATTGATTGTAAAACTGGTAGATTACTCGCCCAGCAGAAACACAGTCGCACATTTTAATCTTTTCCGGCTTCAGTATGAATGTGTTGGCTGCTGCTCTGGTCTTCATCCTGCCCAGGCGACAAGTGTCAACACCGGTATTTACAGAGTCTCTCCAACTGTGGTTAAGATGATGTTACGACGGCATTACGTAACTCCTTGGTCAAGATGGCTAAAATGAATATTAACGAGGAAACGTATTCTAGAGTCTATTTGTGATTTTAATCTTAAATTATGGCATTAGATTGTGGGACTATTTGTTTGAATCCATGGACAATTCTAGGATAAGGTATTCCTTTATTAGTCCCACAAGGGGGGTTTGCAGTGTTACAGCAGCAAAGTGAAAGGCCAAACAGAGGCATTGGAAAAAAAGCTAAAGGACAGTATATGCACCATCCAAAATACAGACTCTGTAGATGCTAAAATGTTTTCCGATGCAGTGATCCCTTAAGACTTTCTTTTCCATCAAAATACAGCAACACTATAACTTAAAGTCCATAGGAATTCATGATCCACGAGGACACTCTGAATCCAACTCCATTAATGCTGCGTTGTCATACTTCCAATTGAAAGGCTTTTGAGTAAACCCAAGCAATCTTTAGAGCATTAAATATACCATGTGCCAATATGTGCACAGCCCACACCCTCTCTCCAGAAAATAGAAGGCACGTCTCGAGCAAGTTTCCTCTGCTCTTAATTGAAACCGAGATACAATAAAAGAAGTAATGTCCAAATGTAAATCAAGCCAATTGCCACTCAAGTCAAATATCCCACGTCCGTGATTGTGTCCTTCACCTAATGTGATATGTGAGGGATTAGAGTTGACCAGAAGAAGGGAGCGTTGCATTGATAATGACCTTATATTTTCCAGTCTTTTATCTCAACTACCTTGTGTTAGCACTATGGCTATGAGCTGCTTGTCTCGGTGTGGGTGGTCATTCTTCATTGTATATCATTTGTATCCCTTACTTTGCCGTGGCTTCATAGGAGATCTTGGTACCCGACGGATCAATTTGGTTCTCTGATGAGCCTTTGCACTGACATTAACTACTCCAGCAAAGTGCATCTGGTCCTGCCAAGGTATGTTCGGCCATGATAGGCCCACAATGACAGGCTATCCACTAGGCAGTGACATGTCAGAGCTTCGGTAGGCAGGGTTATTGGAGGGGAAATTTAAAGTGCCCTTGTCAGGGGATTCATCAATATATCTCAGCCTGTGTTCCCCTTGGGAGAGGACCAACAAGCCCACCATCCTTTCCATGTCTACCTTTCTCTATAAAAAGACCAAATCGCCAATTTGTTTGACCTTGTCGTCGAAGGATCCGTCACAGTACAGAACAGAGACAAGGGACAAGGGAGGATGAAAAATAGACAAAGCAGAAAAAAAGATAAAGCGGATGAAGAAAAATGTCTTTTCGCCAGGTTCTCACCATATAAAAATAGGGCACATCCCTCAGGAACGAATGAGCTACGACTGACGAGCTCGTACGAGGAGTTTTTGAAGTTATGTGAAAACGTATGTGTATTCCCACACACAGGTTTAGGTTATAAGGATGTTAGAGACGCAGCACAGAAAGACAAACAACTCGACCCAGGTTTATGCAAACGACGCGAGCCAAGACCTGTCAATCGGTCTCGCTCGGCCCTCTCGAGTCCGTGTCATGGGGAGCAGAGACGCACAGGTTAATGATGAGATGCTCATCACTATATGAACAGTACCTGCTGCAGGGTGTAAATAAAGCTATTTCTGATGGATGACGGCAGGCACCGAACCAGCAAGACAAACTGCATTAATATTGCAGGTTATTAATCGTGATTGACCCTCGTCATTTGTCATTGTGGCTTTTCCTCGTCCGTTCAGTCTCCACGTCTGCACCAGTATTGCGGATCCACTGACAGAGACCTTTAGAATGTCTCGGTTTCTCTCACCCCTGCAGGAAGGCCCTGATCCCATTTCTCAATGGGGAAACTTTTCAACAAGTTTTCTGTTTGGACGAGAGCAGCTCCGCGGTTAATCACAAAAGGGGAATAATTGATAAAGCCTATGAAATATTTAATTTCAAATGTGACACTTTCTCCATAATTACTGAGACCCTCTCCGGCAGGTGTACGAGACAGTCATGAGAAACGCTTTGTGAAAGATTGATGCTTTGAAGTATAAAAGCATGTCTGTGTTTCAGAGGCAGCGTGGCGTCAGATTGCAGACTGAGAAACGCTTCGTGCCTCTCAATTGACCAGGCTAATGTTTGACGAGTAACACTTGCATCACTTTAGCTAAATGTAGTGTCGATTTACGCATCGATGGTTTTCCATCCGTCCGTCCATCGTCGACCGCTTATCCGAGGTCGGGTCACCACCGGTCCATCACAGGGCAGACTCATTAGGGGAACAGTGTCTTGCTCAAGGACACTTTGACGCGCTTCCCTGCAGGTGCGGGGATCGAACCTGCAACTTACCGATAGCCAGATGACCGCTCCACCCACTGAGCCATGCCTCCCCACATTGATGACTTTGACGTATTGAAATGACTTTATTGGTAGCATGTCATAATGAAGTTAAAGATGTTACCAGGTAATAGCTTTCTACTTGGCCAGGTAAGCCTAAGTAGGTCCGACACACCGCTAGCTGAACGGCTATGGTACATGCCACGTAATGGCAATGTCTCTGCTCCAGTTCCAGCCAGGGCTGTTGCAAGTGATACCCATCGCTCTCTCCCTTTGTTTCTTGTCTGCCACTTCATACCACTTCCAATAAATGCACGGGTCGAAAAAATCTGCAAAATTTGTATTTAAGACTGTGTGATGGCTGCGGTAGCTCCGTGGTAGAGCGTTAGCTTCAGGGACTGACAAGCCAGAGTCCGCTGGCTCAAACCCAATGCGGGACGTCAAGAAGGGCATCCGGCCCTAATCCCCCAAGCTCCATCTACATCCATGTCCAGCCCCCACAACATCTCCACTAGTCGTGACGTGTAACACGGACCTCTCACTGTGTGATGTTTAATTAATGGTCTTTTAGTATTTCACTTGCATACCCCAGTGTTGGAAAGACTGTGTTGCTACGCTTGAACATCCATTGAACATAATTCACTGCCTGCCCCTTGACTAGTTCTTCTGACATGCTTTTAAAATGAGTGTCATTGTGGCTCCCTGGTAAATGTGTGCTTAACCGCACACTGCCTCCTGTTAACATAAAGATCAGGACTGACTTGACACAGTGGCTTGCTTGTTTTGCATACACAGCACAAAAACCCTCCCATACAAAGTCTCCTGTGTTTTTTTCTGTTTTTTTTCTCTAGAGCTTATTCAAATTTCCCTGCACACCTAAAATCATCTTTGACACTTCTGAATAAATGTCACACATTATTCTGCGACTTTATTTGGGCTTATCCTCTTTTGGCAGTGATTGATAAGGTTGGAAATTGTCAATTTGTTTCCGAGCTCTTGTTTGTTTTCCCAAAGTAAATAGAGGCAATACATAATTAATGGAGAATTCAACCTGCGTAACAGAGGATGAGCGTGACGAGAGGTCAACTGTTGGGGATGCATGAACACATACGAGTTACTCCTATGGCTAAACTTTAGGGTGCGTCTACATTTTCTGTCTTAGCATACAGAGCCAGAGGTTTATCATTGTTTACTTCTTTATTCGATTGATTGCAAACAAAATTTTCCCCCTAAATTCTCCAGTGTGAACATTTTGATCTCCACCCTGACCTAATACAGTAAGAACTCAATCTATCCTGCTTGTACATGTACATGTACAACATGTGAACAACATGTGATAATCTGGAGGCAGCTAATTGATGTCACTGGGATCACTGGTGCATTTCTGAGCTAATTGTGCTCGTAACTCTTGTGTGCACGAACAGACTAAAGTGGAGCTCAAGTCACACTTGGAGCCTGGCCGGTTAACCCATGCTGTTTTGATAAAGTGCCATTGAATCTTTGCTAGCCTATGTTACGCTTACATGCTAACTACATGTCTTTTTCCACCTGCAGATTTCAAACACCGTGGTCTCTCTCCCTTGAGCCAGCACCACTATCCTTACTAATGTAAATGCAAATGTATTCTGCCAAGGTTATGTGGAGAAGGCATACATGCTCACTCCAGCTAGTTTAGCCCTCGGAGACTCGCATGCACACTTCTTCAGGCTAGCGACTCTTCTGCATACACATTCCTTTAATTTAGTGCACCAAACCTCTTATGCAGACCTCTGTAAGCCATGTCTCAGTTGGCCCTGGCTTAATACAGTCTACTCAGCGTCAGAGGGAGCGGGGGGCTATTTTAGGGCACCTGTACTCCCATCTATTCCCTGAGATTTTAGCAGACGTGCAGTTTCCTGTGCCTCATCTGTTCAACTCAAACCCAGGCTGATGGGGACCTCTCCCCTGCAGAGTTCGTGCTCCCCTGCTGACCTTGTGTCAAGCATTATTGTCTCTCAAATCCTAACAAAAGGCCATGGAGCTGTGCCATGTTGAATCACCAGAGAGTTGTCACCGAGAAGTCATGGTAGAAAAACAATTACCACCAGGTTTGGCTACCTCTTCCTCTCCTGTTTTTAAGTTCCAACATTCTGTCTGGTCATGTTAATACTGAGATATGAGCATGGTGGCTTAATAATAGTAATAATAATAGTAATCATTATTATTATGATTATTATTATTATCAATCCATCATCAACCATTTACAGTACTGTACAGAAAAAGATGGTGTAAAATAAAAATGCATCACTAATAAAGAAAACATAGAAACAAAAAAACTCTTCAGTGCAGAGATGCACTGAACATAGGTGCCTTAACGCCTACGCCACTGGAGGCCTGTAATTTGATTTTTATATATTATTGTTTGTGTTGTTGGCACGGTCAGTAGTAAAATACTCTCTTTCATAAAATATTTTTTTCATAAAACTGTAATCTACCAGACCTGAATATAGAAACACTTAAAAGTTGCGACATGTTGTCTTTGAGGTCTACATCGTTTTGAAGTTCGCATCACACACTAGAGAAGAGAGGATCTTCTTATACAGTCTGTGCAAAGTGCAGTGGCTTAAGCCTAAATCAGTCCTGGGTATTAGAAGAGCTCCTCTGAACGGCCTAGTAACCTCCACCCACTGCTACTGTCCTCATCTCTAACTCCTCTTTTTCCTTCTCTGCTGGGAAATCATTTCGTTACCTGCCAACCTCATGAGAAATGAGGTCGTGGGGTTCAATTAATACAGTAATTAGCCTGATGAATTGGCTAATTATGGGCTGGGGGAAATAAGGCAATCCAGTCAGGCTCGGCTACAGGCACTGAATCCATCCACGGAGAGATAAGGGCAGGGGTGAAATACAGAACATTGTCATCAGGAAATGGTTGATCATCATTCGTAAACAGTTTTGTGAAATCTTTCAGTTTCTTGGGTCAGCAGCTTTTTTTAAAATCACGCCTCTTTGAATCCTAATACACTTATGCTAATGAGCAGCGTCTGACTTCACACATTAAAGGGGTGGGCTCCAATTCCAGGGTTTGTGCTATGTGTTCTGTTTAAATAGTCAAAAAAAAACTCCCGGGTACCATTTCATGTCTGTGCATACAATTTAGAGCTACATTAGATGGTCTTTGTTAAATTACTAGACCTCTACCAGTATCACTAGCTGCTCCACTTCAGTCAAGGCAAATACATCTTCTTCACCGCAAACTGTTAATAGTTTTTATTCCTTAGCCTAGTTTTTTAATGAGGCCCGTTTTTGCATGTCGTGATCGGTCCACACGTTGTGCGGTGGGCTGCGGGGCATCAGGGAGGGCATCCGGCCATAATCCCCCACGCTCCACCTAAGTCCATGTCCACCTTCACAATGTGGGGACTAATCGGGACACGTAAATCAAGCCTCTCATCTTTTGACATTGAGTTTTTCTGACACTGGTCAAAAAAAAAACCCTACGATAACTGTTATTGCACAATCCGTCGATGTTTTCCTGTATCTGTTCACTCAGATCCCTCGTTTGAGTCCCACAGATCTCATCACAGTGTCTTGTCCAGCCAAATTAACTTCAGTAAACAACGGCCCGGTAGATCCTCAACCCTGTCTTTACACCTTCCTTCCATTGTGATCTTTCTAAATTTGTTACACTCCCCAGCCCCCACCCGACCCCACTCCTCAAGCTGACAAGCCCATCAGTCTCAATAAAGTTGGTGGAGGAGCGAAGCACAGAGACCCTGATTTATGGGCCTGTCATACGGTGGGAGTATGAAGTGGCCGCAGATGCTGGGGCAGTGACTGGTTGTAGTGAGCACACCTTCAAACCTTTTCCTAATGCTTACTCTTTATTGAGCTACCAATAGTTTGTCGGTGTTTCAGTTACGTTTCAGGACAACATCCCCGTGTCTCATTGTGAGATCTGTTCTACGATAACGGTAAGGTGCAGCGCGTGTCGTTATTTTCAATTTGAGACATGTCATCCCAGCGGTCCCCTCTTTCTGGGGTGTCATCTCTCCATGCAATGCTGCACATAGATAGATTTCGTGGATAGTTGTATACACAAATTTAGCTTTGCTTCCAGTAACCCTGTAAAATCACAGATCACCTGTAGGGAGAAAGTTTTTTTCTTTGTGTATCAGGAAAAGGTTGCATCGCTTCATCTGGACACATTTATTGAAATAACGTTGAAGTTCTTTGTACGTCTTTGTATGGTTATACACCATTCAAGGGGCTGGCACATGTACTCAGCTCAGTGGGTGAAAGGGCTCTGAAAGTCTAGCCTGTAAAGACTGTGGCTCACTCAGGCATGCAACAAGGCAGAAGTATTGTATGAGCTGTCATCTCAGAAAGGATGGGTACCCTACTGAGCATTATCCCGTTATTAGTCTCGATCTCCAGTATACAAAGATTAATCGGAAAACATTTGATGAAGGCTTGGGGAAGGCTGCTGATCAAGAATACCGGAAAGACCTGACAGCAAATTTACCAGTGGTAGATGTGACATAGGAAGGGGGGATTCAAGGGGTTAAAATATTATTCCAGCAAAAAAAGGGCACAGAAAAAAAAAGCTTTGTGCCAAAAGGGTCAGTTGTTCATAAAATACTCGAGTCTCATCCACCGAGTCGTGCGTAGGGAAGAAGTGGATAGTTTGGTGCCACAAACCCGGGTATCTCTGGAACCCGGAGAGCATGATAAACATACAAGGCTCCAGTGGGCTAAACAAGGCTAAATCCGATTAGCCAGTGAAGGTCCTAATCAAGATTCTTTATGTTTGTTTTTATTGAGCAGGCAATTTAGCTGCCTCATCGCCATCTCTTTAGAAGAAACACTGAGGCAACCATCTCTCCCGCTACGAGGTTTTGCTGTGTGTGCTTTCTTATTGTTTTGCACCCTACCAATGTTTTCCTTTGTATTGTGCACATGTCTTCAGATTAAACATGCTGCTGGGAGCAGTCTCAGGAGTATACACTATGGAATTTAGTGTTTGTTTACAGCCTTTCACGTATAATACAGTTTTTCTCCTGCACACTGAAGATAAAATCCTCAGCTTTGCTCCATCAGTGACACCATGAAGTTCCATTTTCACAGGAGGGCAGAGATGTGAGGAGATAATTAAAGTAATGGCAGGAGTCAGGGCGTGCTGCTGGATCACACTGTCCCAGAGAACTGGGAGATATTGGAATATGCTCTATTGTAAATTAAGGTTGGAAAATGTCGTCTCCCGGTGATTCTGTGATGCACCATCTGTCAAAACAACATGATTAGAATTTAGGAGGATAATTGCATTTTCCCTTAGTTCTCTTGGTTTTCCCTTAGTCAATTAAAAGTCTGAATATGAATGGATTGTTGATTTAAGTGTTTATCACACCACTAAAACAATCCTTGGACGGAATGGAGAATCATTATTTCCACCAGCCCCATGTTGGCCAACGGTACCGTTGGTGGTTGTTGGTAGCCCGGGCCTCAACTGGTCCAGCATAGAAATCTGAGTCATGATCCGCATATTTGATCTGGCATTGTGTTACAGCGGACGCCCTACCTGAGGCAACCGTCTCCGTTTATATGGGCCGGGGACCAGCACTAAGACTGGCTGGCTGATTTTCCTCTTATACACACAGCCTGCTTTTGAAGATGCAGATGGAAATGTGATCCTCAAAGCAAGCTGACAGGGCTGCCCATGGACCAAATGCTACAGCGGGAAGGAAACATGATGTGAGCCTCTGTGAAAGTGGTATCACGGTTAGTGTCGGTCATGCTTTGTTTCAGCATCTCATGAAATCGCCATCTTCCTGGGCATTCGATTAACAATCGTGTTTGGACTTCACAGAACATGGTTTCTGTGGCTAGCCAACAAAACCTTCATTGGCCAAGATTGTGAGGGCCATCAACAATGATTTAAAATGATTAGTAGCTCAAGAGGCTAGTTTAGAATGGGGTTCGGTCTAAAGGAATAGTGTTGGTCTGGTGAGCTAAGGTTGGCCTGGCATTTAACAATATCTGAAGTGATTGCACAGTGGCAGACACATTTCCATTACAAAAATTAAGTCACGACACATTCATCCCATTTATGACGGAGGCCGACGCTCCGATTCCTCCTTGGCAGTGATTTCAGTCTAACATGCGTCGACATTCAGTCCTCCAGTTACACTGCAGTGTGTGCTGGTCTTGCACGGTCTTGGGTCACTTTTGTCATGTGTTGTCACCTCACTCAGGATAAGTGACTGAACAACGGATGGGCGGATGGAGTAGAGGGAGGACATGATCGAGCAGACGGCATGATAAACCCCAAATGAGACTTATTTATGGTACAGTGACAGATCATTGAAGTGTCTTGAACCGATTGCATAGTGGCCTTGGGCTGTCAGGCACTAGTTACTGTCAGGCCCTATTTTCCCCTCATTTTTCATGCTCATTTGACTTTTCAGTTCAATGAACGGTGAAAGGACAAAAATGGTGGATCAGTTCGACGGAAACAGCGTTGGCTGGAAGAAAGGATTCATCCTTCATACAGGTGACATCTTCAGTGTCGGCTGACTGCGGGTGTCCCCACCCTTATGAACAATACAGTTGTATAATGATCATCGGGGCAGGGATGCCTGCAGTCAGCTCAGACTTAAAATGTCACCTGGATGATGGATGAAACGGGTCTTTCAGTAAATGCTGTATCTAGATGAACCGATTCAAACTTTCTTGTGATTTCCTTAGCCGGATTGTTGAACATGCATAAAGATGAAATGTGAACGTGTTTTCCCATCCAGGAGCCTTCTGGTAATAAGCTTGAGGATGGATGATATTGCTCAGTGAACTTCTCATTGTCATGTCCTCATCAAATGCTTATCTGAAGTCCGGCCGTGGATCTGCTGGTGACTATCCT
>OMLC01041691.1:0-24974 GCA_900302585.1 Regalecus glesne
ATATACATATACAGCACTAACTTTGCCGGGACCAGTCATCCTCATGGGCATCAAAGCTTGGTCCTAATTAGACAAAAGGTCACTTCTGAGGTCCTGGTCAATGTTAGCAGCAAGGATGAAGGTCAAAGCCTCTGGCAAGCACTCTGCCACTAAGCTACCATTGTCCCCCAGGGGTTGGGCAGTACTGGTCTTCAAACCCCTGGCGGTAAACTCCAACAAACAGCCTTCTGAACAAATGTTGTGTTGATGACCTGTACTGTTTCTCCTTGTAAGACTCAGTACATGTGAACTCCACATCCCGCCGTGTCCCACTGATGTCTGTATGGAGATGATGACACAGTGTGGCGGCATGAATCAACATCTTACATCATAATTAGCAGGTATGCTAGCACATCCGCCATACCTAGCACATTTTGACATCATCACCGTCTCCACCCGTAGTCTATTTTGGTGAAACATTGCAGTTATAGCTAGTATTTTAAATGCAGCACAACAGAAACAGCTTTACAATCCCGTAACCGATTTGAAATGCTCGCGGCACAAAACACCTATTTGTCTACATACATATTAGGTTTCAGCCTGCTAGCTTAGATCAGCAAACATGAGAAGTTCCTTGAGGCGTAGAACACATTCACTGTATACCAGTCAGCCTGCGATGATAACGCATACAAATTGGGTCATGTTTAGGCTGAGATCCCAATTGAGAAGCAACTTTGTTTCTTTTCTTCATCCTGCTCGGTGGGTGGGTTTCATATCTTTCACCATCTGCGTGGGGTAACCGGTGGGCTGATTTGTCAAAACTTTTTGAGGGAGGGTCTGCTGGTGTGCACCAAATGATACAAATATAAGCTATGGATTCATTTGCTTCACACAGATGATGTGGAGAGATGGAGAGGCCTGAAGGGAGGAGGGAAAGGCTGCTAAACACTGATCCTTTATAGAAATAACATACCTGCGCTCATATCAAGCCATGCTGAGGAGCCAGCTATCACCAGCTCTGTTTGGATGACAGCAATATGCCCAACATCTGAGTCAGAACCAAACTTGCTCTAATTTGCCATATTGAGGTACCACCAAAAGAGGTGAACCGGTTTAACTGGATCAGAAATTTATTCAGAGACGTTTTGTCACTCAAACAGGTGACATCTTCAGTCTGAGCTGACTACAAGCATCCATCCTTATAAACAGTACCTTGATGCCACACAACAAGCTGGGTTCATATGTAAGTTGGGTGATCAACTGCACATTCAGTGGCAATGAGCACCATTCACAAAGAATTGGGGGATATTTGCAATCACGGCATTGTAAGACGCCAACAGGTGTACTCTCAGGCCACCACCCCTATTCAAAGACGGTCGTTCCCTCTTTACATAAATGGCCTCCTTCACTCCCCTTTCAAACCAGCGTTCCTCCCTATCAAGGATGTGAACATCATCATCTTGAATGAGTGGCCACTAGCCTGTAGGTGGGTGTAGACCACAGAGTCCTGGCCTGACGTGTTGGCTCTCCTATGCTGCGCCATCCTCTTAGCTAGCGTCTGTTTGGTCTCCCCGATGTACAAGTCACTGCAGTCCTCCTGGCATTTAACAGCGTACACTACGTTACTCTGTTTGTGCCGGGGGACCCGATCCTTGGGGTGGACCAACTTTTTGAGGCAGTTCACCTCTTTTTGTGATTCCCATACCTAGGGTATTGAGAGTGCATCAAGACATTTTGAATTGAATATTACATCCTCCAGAGAAGCGGCCGTGTCAAATCCCTCTTCCGATGTTCATCTGGAGTAATCAGCGAATCAGATATCGGTGGTCTTGTTTGCTCTGGCTATCTGAGCAAAGCCATCTGTTTACCTAACACTCTCACTCCTTATCATTGCAGCATGTGGGGAATGATGACGGTGTGACATGGCAAAAGGTGAGTCGAGGAAAGTCCTCTAAATTCAAATCAAATGTTACTAACCCCAGATATGGACCTGGCATTTTCAGATAAACAATTTAATGATTTGAACTAAGTAGATTGGCCATACCAAAGAGACCAGTAAACTGTAACGGCAGCCCTGCTGCTGTGATGGTAGATAAGATGTCTGTGAGGGATGCCTGGGGTGAGAAAAGGTTTAAACTTTTTTTTTTTTCCAGGGCCATTGTTGGACTTGACGAGCCAGTTTAAGCTTCAGCTTGAAACACCAACTTGCCATTTGGATTTACAGTGAAGCAACGGTAGGCATTGTAAGAAGGGCTTACGTGAACAATGGTTGTCTTAGACCTTTGTGTGGTTTCACTACAACAGAAGCCTCGCAGCCTCATAAATTATAAATCCTTCACTGTTTGCATCTCAATTCAACTCATTGTCTAGGATGCATACGTAAAGAACACACCTGGGTAATGTGCAGGGGATATCGTGTCCGAGGCCAACAGCAGCCATGAATTGATCAAGGCAGTGCCGTTTGTGAATGTAAGCCAGTGACATTTTCAGATGATGAGTTTGCATGTGAGTTTGCAGATACTAGGCATATCTGACCATCCTCCATCCATATATAGAGGGTTTATATCCCACTACAGGGTGTCAGGGGAAGGGCAACCGACCTTAATCCCCCATGCTTGGTAAATGTAAGGCATTTGTTGTAAAGCGCTTTGAGTGGTCGCTAGAGTAGAGAAGTGCTTTATAAGTACAAGTCTATATACCATGTTCAAGGACACTTTGACACACTTCTCTTTAGGTGCTGGGCTTGAACATGCAACCCTCCAATTGCCAGAGAGTTGCACTACCCACTGAGCTGTGCTGCCCCCTCTCACTTTGTACATTGACTTTGTACATTAGGGACTGGTGCCATGCTGGAGCTTTTGCCTCAAAGTAACCCCCGTCTTGCAATAATTTCCAAGTTGGAGGCTAGGACATGCAGTTAACAAGTCCACATAGATACAAAAAAATGATTATTAGATAGAAGGAGTACCAACTACCAAAACCACATCACCACATCCTGAGTGGTTGTCTACCAACGTAATAGTGTTGGATGAATGTTGTCCTTTGAGAGCCTCAATATAGTGTATAAAGAAATTGTAGCTTGCTTGAACTATCTCTCCACTACACACACACACACACACACACACACACAGACACACACACAAGGAGAGAGAGAGAGAGACAAAGAGAGAGAGAGAGAGAGAATGCTATGGATTTTACATCTCAAGAACTATCTGGATCACCGGCTGCTTTCTTTCATGGGATGGGCTTTTAATAAGCCCTGCCAAATAGCAAGTAGATATTATGATGTCATAATGGTGTGTTATTATAATAGCAGCTAGCGCGCTGTGCTGATGTATCGTTTATCACCAACTTTCTGCTGTTCCCAGTACCAACCCAAGCTCTGCAGAAAAGCCGTGGGGGAGCTCAGAAGTTGAGATGATCTAGGCTTGCTGCGCATATTTCCAGTATGAGATGTAAGTCAGTTATTCCTTATGCACAAGTTCTCATTATAAGCAGTCTCACTGTGTGCGAAGGTACATAACGTATGCCTGATCTACTCTCAGCTCTTAACTTTGGATTTCACTCGATAATGACTCAAACACTATCTTTTCCAATTCATCAAAGCACACACAGAAAGCTGTGCAGTGAATTAGACCTCACCCTAGATTAGATTGGCTCATCATTTTAGTCCCTGGGCCTCTGAGATGCCTCTCTCAACAAGAATGGAACATTTGGGCAGCCAAATTATATTGTTCATGTCTTGCACTTACTAAAGTGTTGACATCTTAAAACAAAAGTTTAACAATACTGCACAGGGAGAAGGCTTAATTGAATTATTTCATTAGAATATGTATAAAGAACATTGGATAATCTCACTAGATTGTTTCCTCCAGCAACTATTTACCAAATGTTAATTCCTTTAAGATTCATCAATAGATTTTACTCAGCACTTCCCTATTCTCATGCTTTATTGGTTATTCAAAGTACCATTACCAGGGAATCAACCCATGTCTTCACTTACACACCCTCTGCTGACTGCGCATTATTACAGCAAGTGTCTCCGATCTCATCAAGAATTTACCCTGCTAGGACAGAGCATGTCAGCCGTTCACACAGCACGTTTATTGAACTTGTCAATGCAGTATGCCCTGAAGAGGGGATTTCATCAATGTATAGAAATAATCTAGGATGAAATGCGTCATTTTACTCAAATTGAGGTTCTGCTATGGTACCTGAATATGTGAAGCAGGAAAAGGCGAGCGTCATTTTGTGGGTGTTGTGACGCTCAAAGAAGTTTATCTGTGGTTTTATCACTGCTCTTTTTTTCCAGGGCCAACTGATTCACATGCTGCAGGAAAATTATCCATATCATCGTAATACAAGGCGGAAAGACCAATTCTCAAATGTACTGTTGAGTTTTAAATCTCACTCATTCAAAATGAACGGGAAAATGTACAAATAGTGCAAAATTTATTTGTAAAATAGGCCTTCAATAACTAGCCTGGATAAGACATAGAACATGAATGCAAGTATATTGACCTGACCTGCTTGTGCAAATTTGAAGCAGTAGAATACAATAACTAAAACAAAGCTACGGATGCGCTATCATACATTAAGATAAAAGACTAAAATAGGTTATGTGGGCAGATTCAATAGTGAGAGGTCGATTTTCACATGCCATGATTAGTCTCTGTGCTGTGGGAGTGGACAAAGGGTGTAATCGGATTAAACTGTGCAGAAAATTAAAATAAAATAACCATTATATGGATAGCACAAAATTTGAAATGAAACTATAATAGGCTAAGTGTATGACAGTTCCATCTTAATTGTCACAATTAGTCCCCGCAGACTTAGATGGAGCTCAGGGGATCAAGGCTGGATGCCAGTCCTGATGCCTTGCAGTGGGTTTAAACCCGCTGCCTCTAGCTTGTCAGTTCCCGAAGCACGTGCTCTACCACTGAGCTATTGAGCTAAACAGACTAAGCATAATAAACAGATTCTTGTTTTGTGTGTGCTGGATATCCAGAAGTCTCTACACACAGTGCGGGTACTGTCTTGATTTCTTTTCTCGACGATCAGCTCTCACTTTCTCATACGGATTAGAAATCATCTGTCTGGCAGTTGTGCTACCAGGAAGCACATGTGAGGGGTCAAGTGTTTTCATGTAGTCCCTTAACCCCCTGTCATCCACAACTGAAAATATCTGTAAATCTGTGGGATTCATTTTAACTAAAGCCGGATATACGTTTGCTCCGTTATAGTGGGCCGTGAGATAATTCCTTCCATGTAAGTTTGCCTCTGCCGTTGCTCTGTGCTGGTTGGTCCTGTCATGGGATTGGTTGTGTGCAGATACTTGATGAGGTTGTTGTAGGAGATGTGCTGTGGAATACAGCAGATATGGTTGTGCTCTTGTTGAGGAAGTAATTTTTGCAGCTGTAGTGGTCAGATCTTGTCTGACCCAATGTAATAGCACTGCAGTGTTCACTGCTTATGTGTCCCCCTCAAAAAGATAAGCGCACGCTGTAAATCTGGTACCTTGCATGTGTTGGGCTATTCTTGTCAAAATGCATCCAAACATCATATTTTCAGTGCAAACTATTCATTTTCATCCACACAAAAAACTAATCACCCATCTCTCTTCTTGAATGTAAATTCTCTCACTACTGAGCGGAATGTAATGTAACACGCCCACAAGAGGCGGCATAGCTCAGTGGGTAGAGCGGTCGTCTGGCATTCAGAAGGTTGCAGGTTCGATCCCCGGTCCTGCATATAGCATGTCGAGGTGTCCTTGAGCAAGACACTTAACCCCTAATTGCTCCCCTAGCGCCATATGTTGTGGCAGCTCACTGCTCCTATACAATAGGTTGGGTCAAAAATGCAGAGAAATCCAAATTTCCCCTTGTGGGACTGATAAGGGAATCCTTTCATTTCACAAAATGGTGGTGTAAACATGCTTCATCCCTTCAGTGAAATATAACTATTTCTTGAATTGTTAGATGTACATCACATATAGATTTGAAACAATAATTGATAGCAGGTACAAAACCTTGGATATGCTCCATAAATTTGATTTTTTATTAATATAGGTTTTCATAAAATGAGGACGATATATGATCTCTTTTGGATTTGTGCTTGTAGTGTCATTAATGATGGAGGATAATGACTTTATGCATGTTCAGTACTCCAGTTAATGAAATCAACAGGAGTTGAATCAGTTCATCAGAACACGTTTTATTGTAAGAAACTTCATCACTCATACAGATAATATCTTCAGTCTCAGCCAGGCCTGGATATGGTGGTGGCATCACTCATTGATCTGTGTGATTAAACCCATTGAAATCCCAACACAATGAGTGGATTTGTGCCAGTCTCAGACCTTTTTTTCTATGGATCGGAATAGCGCTAATTTTTCTTCCCATATACATGCAGAGCACCCATAGGTTGTTGTATGCAATATTGTCATATCGAATGTTATACATATGCATGTATGCGTGGATCACACAACAATTGATCTAGCCAAGTATTTACATGTATCAGAGAGAGAGCCAATCAGAAAGCTTATAAAGCGCTTTGAGTAGTTCTTAAGGCTAGCTAGGTAAGATATATAATAAAAAGTCAATTTACATTATAATAATATCATATATAGACACTGTTCATTTAATTTCACCTGTTGTCCCAAGTTAGAGTTCAGTGTCTTGCTCCAGGACACTTCGACACACTTTCTGAAGGAACAGGCAATCAACTCACCAATCTTCTGATTACTAGCAGACTGGCCTTCCTCCTGAGCTATCCTGTCTCTTGGCCTCTAATCCTCAGCAGTTTTATGTTAGACAACTGCAGAAAGCATTACTACACTTGAGCTTCAGAAATGTTTGAGGAAAAGTAGCTTATGTGGATGCTATTTGATTAATAAAAGAACTTTGCAACTGAAAAGCAGAGTAATTCAGAAAACAGCGATGCTACCACCACACTATTGAGAAATGTAGTTAAACTAGTAAGACTGTCCAAAATTGATCTGAATAAAGAAATGTTTATCAAACAAAATAAATCAACTCGGAAAGGAATACATGAATAGAAAGAAACAAATGACAAAGATATCCATCCTGTGAACTGAAAGTAAAATTTGGAATGAATGGAAATAGAGTTTCAAAACCAGAAATTTTATAATTTGCAATATTTTATCTCAAGATAGTTCATTGTCAGGCAAAGTGATTATGAACACATAAGCTGTTTTATAAGTAACCTTTTCATCACCTATTAACTTGTTACTTTTATGGCTAGTTGCAGATCTAAAAAAATCTGCAAACAGCTGACCAATACATAATATTTACATGATACATGATGATAAAATCTTGGGAATTCCCATGGAAATCTCTTTGTCCTCCCCAAGAGGAAAAAAAATGGTAGAACGTTTACCAGTTAAGTAGTAGCTTGGTCACAATGGGCTTTATCCTCAGATTTCAGCAGCATTTTTTGACGGTACCGTTCAGCACGTAGTTCCTCTAAGGAGAATTCTGTTGCACCACTGAAGAGCAGGTCCTTGCAGTACATGCTCTGCTCTTGTACTTTGCCTCCTTCTATCTCCTGCTGCTGTTGCCGATGGTCTTGCAGTCTTTTTAAAGGTGTCTCCTCTCTGCTGGGCTTACGTGCTGATAACACCGTGTTCACAGCGGGGTTGATTTTACACGGAGTCCTGGGATAAGGGAAATGGCAACACAAATCCAAATAACCTCATAATAATCAAGAGCAGGATAAAATAATCTCATTCTTGTGGTCACTCACATTGTTGGAGGCTGGTCTGATTCCTCAACAAATGGCTGGAAGCTTGGTTTGGTGATGGGAGTTGACACAACAGTATGACCAAACCTGGTCTTCTGAGGCATCTGTGACAGAGTATAAACTCAATTATATATTTTAAGCTCTTAAGATTATCTGACAGTCAGCAGTAATTCCTTCACCCAACATCTATTTTCTACCTCTTGAATTCACTCAGGCTTGCAAAGACATCAGTGTTAGCAAATTGGTGTCTAAATCAGGGGTCACTCAGCTTCTACACTGGTCTCTCTGACAAATTCCAGGGCTAAAAAGATCAATGTGTGTGTAAGAACAAATTTGTACATACAAACAATTGATGAATGAGGTCCATTATTCCACTGGTTAGACGCATTTCATTTTCCCCAACTACTAATTTGTAATAATAACAATTAAACCCTATGCCTAGGTTTCTACTTTCATACCTTGACATCACACCATTTTTCAGGTTTTTTTTCATTCTCCTTTAACCTTGCAGGGGGCGGGGCCATCCAAGACTCCAACTTTGCTTCCGAATGTTCAATGTTTGGAGTTGCGTTTTCATCAAATACCATGAAGCAATTCTTTCTAGCCCCACTGGGACCTGCAGCCCCCTGTGACTGCAGACCTTGGGACTTACCTGTCCCCAAGCAAAGAGAAGCTATGTTATATTCATGATACTGAGTGCACTGTATATCACAACTAAAATGTTTCCCTATCTGATTACACTTGCATCATGAAGCCATTGAAGCATTTTGCAACAATGGCTTAACTAAATTATTATTACAAAAATATTATGTATATACTTACTGCTGAGTGTAGCCCCAATTCTATTGACAGAAACAATTGCCTTTTTCTTCCCCTTATGTTTGAGGTCAACCAGAGAAACTCTCTTCGGTTCTGTGGCTTCATCATCGCTATCATCTTGCATCATACTGGTCATCACCTGCCGGGACACACGTGCCTGCAGGGCCCTAGGAAGAAAACAATAACAAAGCAAAAATAGAGTAAGGGCAAGTAACAAAGTGAGAATTTAAATTGAGGTCCTTATTACTATCAAACAATGCTGAAAGGATACATACTTGTGAAACTGTGAGAGTTTATCTTTCGGTTCAGCATCACCTTTTAAGCCTTCCTGGTAGACAATGTCTGCTTGTTTGCAGTTACCCAATTTCTCATATTCTTCAGACCAAGCAATATAGAAAGAAGCCTGTGTCACCCCTATTCCCTGGGCTTGCATGTATCTGTAAATGTCCATGGGCTCTGTACAGTTCTCTGCCTGATGACAGACAATATTGCTTAAGTACTTGTCATTATATCGAGATTGATATGACAAAACATGTTGAACAATTAATTTTTTTTAAAAAGATAGCCACTGAAACACTTACAAATTTGATCCATAGATCAACATAGCGAGGGTCATTATGGTATCTCTTTTCCTCCGTGAACCGTGTCACAGCTCGCTCCAACAACATGGCGAGGTTGCTCTCTTTTCCTCCCTGAGGAAAGGTTTGTTCTGTCCACTTGATATACCTGTTCAAAACAGAGTCACATTAGGTTGCAACAACACAAAACATTTTAAATAAAAAACAAAACACATCTCATCTTCAGATCTATGATTTATATTAAAACACCAAAGTAAAATGAGTCCATCTTTCTCTTACCGAGCCCAAACATCAAGTGGATCATCCCCATCATATATCCGCAGTTCAGATTCAAACTCCCTGAGAAAACAAGTCCAGAATAACTATAAACATCCAACAAAGATATGCTTGGTTACATTTGTGCAAGAGAGGGCTTGTCACCAATTATAAATGCTTAGTAAAAACTACGGATGCTCAGGTCTGTGTTTGAAATGGCCACCCCTCTTACTGCTTCTGTTGGTTAATGGCAGAGCTGAGCCCCTCCTGTTGTTGACTAAGAGCCTGGTGTAGAGCTGATATGGCTCTGCCCCGCCTCAATGGTTGGATGTTTTCTTTGCTGAGCTCCCATTCTGCATCTCCTCCTTCTGCCATCGTGTTAATGAATGCCGCTGAAAGATAATGCCGGTTTTTTTCTTAACCACTCAGGTGTACAAACTCGTAGACAAAACACAAGCAATAACGGAAACATCTGCTTATCTAAACGAGCAAAAGGAGCTTGGATAGAAAACCAGACTAGGGCCAAATGTATCGTGATAGTTTGATGAGTTGTTATTTTCAGACAGCTTCACTGAGGAGTAACCGAGGAACTTAAGAGTTGTGTGTAAGTGCAAACAAATAAATAGTAACTAATGATCATGCAACAGTTTGGTATCTAGCTCAGTCACTGGATGTACGACGTTCCACGACCAGGTGTGCTAACATTAGCTCGTACTTTTTCATTCATCGGTTCTGGGATATCAATAATTTTTACTTTTTCTGACAAAATAAAAGAAATAACCAAAGAAGAGGACTCGCTGAATTCAGAGATAATTATTGAACTACTCAGGTACAAACCTCTTTTTTGCTCGCTGGTTTTCAACCACCGAAGCAGTAAGAGTGGAAAAGCAGTAGCTTCGCTCAACGGTGGACAATATTTGTACGATTCGAACAGTAAGCGGAGGAGCATGATTGGAGAACCAGATACAGGAAATGTGTAATCCTGTGACAATGATTGGACGATCAGAAACCGGAAATGTGTAGTCATACGTCATATTTGGTTCCGGAATACTTCCTAGTTTGCGTTTGGTACGCTGGTACTCGGATGAAATCTGTCATGGCGTTATGCTAGTATATGTTGTGTTTGTGTGATTTAAGTATTTGATGATAAGGATACGCTAAATTTCACTCAATTTCCTCCTTGCACCAGTATGGACCACCGTTGTTACTGCTGCGCGTCAAAATTCAGCCTCTTCAAGAAGGAGGTAATGTTTGATAATGTTGACGTTCGTAGTTGCTTATACACGTTTGTCTCGAACAGGGTTTGATTATTCTTTTCGTTTTCTGTGTCTTTTGTTCGTGGTTCTCCTCAGCTTGGTTGTAAAAGCTGCGGGCGTGCCTTCTGCTCAGGCTGTCTGAACTTCAGTGCTGTGGTGCCTCGATGTGGCAACACTCAGCAGAAGGTTTGCAAGCAGTGTTATGACAATCTCTCAAGGTAGAATTGTCAAGCTGTGCTTTCCATCAATTTAAAGTAATAAGATGTGTTTTAAAATACTAATATTTTATCACCATTACAGTTACATTACGTGTTTTCATGGAATTGTCTATTTTTAGTGGGAACTCTTCAAAGAATGATGGCCGGTGGTCTCCTCCAGAAAACTACAGAAGGTCCGTCTATAGATAAAGCACTGACTTAAGCATTCATACAGTTAATTGATTTCCTAATGTCTAAACCATGCCCCTTTCCATCCCTAGACGGGTTGCTGCGTTTGAAGCTAAACAACAGGCGGAAACAGAGCCTCTTGCATATGGAGGCAGTAGAAATGCCAAACAAGGCCTTATATTATCCAAAGGCTTGAGCAAAGAAGACCAGGCCATTGCTGAAAGACTTCAGAAATTGAAAGAGGACACGAAACCTAGTAATAAAAACTATGGTCACACTATATTTTAAGGGATGTACATAAGACTCACATGACATTGTCATATGTTGTGGGTCAATTATGCCAGTTTAATGAAAAGTTGACAATGTTTTAGATGTCTTTGTTTTAGCAACCTGAGTGAGACTTAGCCACTTGATTTGATGTATTTTGAGTGTCTGTAGCTCTAAAGCAGACATCTTAAACAATGTTTACATTAAAAATGGAAATGGGCTGAATAACACTTAATGACAACAGATCATAAATGTTCATAAAGACTCCATATTCATGAAAGGTGTTATGTCATGGTTATGATGGTGTCACGTCAGTCTTATGCACACCCCTTCAAATAAAGTGTTACCAATATCATAGCTTTAGCAGATTTCATATATTAACTTGAATGTGTATACGTCACTAGCATTATTTGCTAATATTTTGCTTTTTGTCTCCTTTTTCAGAGTCTGTCCCATCTGAGAGGGATATAGAGTCTCGTCTTGCTGCTTTAAAAGCTCCCATCCATCCTGTGCCTTCTGTAGGGGATATGGAAGACCGTCTGGCAGCCCTCCAAGGTAGACCCTCACCTTCCCAAGCCCCACGACCTGTGAGCTAAGTATTATGTTTTACGAAATCTTAGCAAGAGTTCTATCAAAGTAGAAATGTAAAACAAATGCACAACTAATGGCAGAACACATTACTTTATTTGCTTAGATCACTTATGTGCTTGTCTGAACAGGTACACCAGCCCCCAGATAATAGCACCCAGACAGAGCAGGCCAATAATCTGTTAACTCAGATGACAGAGGAAGTTGCCATGGATGACCAAAGATCATATCCTAAAGGTTGTTGTTAATGCTATACCTCAACGATTTTCCTAGATCTTTATTACAAAGATATGGTCATATGCCTTCATTCTACAATTATTACATGGTAACTGGAGATGACTTCATGGCTCTGAATATGACTTGGAAGAAAGTTCCAAACCGAGAGTCTTAAATTTCCCAACCATGTTCTTTGGTATTATCCTCTTTTCAGGTATGGATAGCCCTATGAATGACCTGAACAAGGGAGAGGATACAATGCTGGAAGAGAATTTAAAGGAGGGCCAGGAGGCTTTCCAGCAGTTGGAGGCAGAGAAGAACCGTCTGATGGAAGAGGCCATGAAAGAACTGAGACAGGAACAATGTACCCAAGATCAAGTCCTCCAGATGGCCAAGAGACTAGCACAGCTCAAGGGGCAGGACCCTGAGAAGGGTATATAGGACTTCAGTTAAGCTTTTTGCTCTGCTGGAGATGAAGCATTGTATTGTCACTTAGATGCAAAAACATGGTAGGAGATACTTCCTTCTGTCATAGATTGTTGTGTGATGCTTTTTGGCATTTTGGGTTTGCTTTGATTCACATTTTCACAACGGAATCTCAAGAAATAAGTCAGAAAGGTGAAATGTCTCACTCTTGAAAAAAAATAGGCCCTTATAAATATGCAAATGCTTCAGTAATACCGTAGTTCTTATGATGCCAGTTCTTTTTAGTCAGAGATATCCTACTGATGTATGTATCATATTTTTTCTCCTGTTGTCTTTTAGTCACTATGGAGGATATTCAGCATACTGACAGTGACGAGGAAACCGATGAAGACACTGTAAAGAGAGTATTGAAGCAGGTCTGGGAAAGTGTAACATGTGCACAGAGATGGAGGCAGAATGTATTTCATATTCACTACGAGTTTATTGCAATATCTTACATCAGACTTGAATCTATGTGTGTTCTGTGATGCTGAAACTACTCAAACCATTTTGGGCTTTGACATTTAAAAATATGACAAACCCTTGGTGGTTTAATTCAGACTACAGAAGAAAACCACAAGGGGCTGCTATTTTGCCATTTTACCTTCCATTTATCATATGAAGTAGCGATATGAATAACATAACCCTTGTATTTCTGATCTATGTTCCAGCTCACAGAAGAGGCTGCATTGGATGAAGCATGTGGTTACAACATCCCTTTTGAGCAAAGTGGTCCAAAGAACATAGAAAAGAAGGCGGCATCGAAGAAATCGGTATTGAGCAAGAGATAAATAGAGATATTAATTCATGTTTTTCTCAGAAGATAGTATAGTCAATAGAAAAAGAGTCACTCATGGATTTGTCTTTTAAGGGCCCTGCTGAAGTCCCCAAGACCAGGATTCCACCAGCTGCAACAGAAAAGCAGCTATCAGATAGCGATGAGGATGAACTACCTTGGTGCAGCATCTGTAATCATGATGCAGCCCTTCGTTGTCACACCTGTGATGGAGACCTCTACTGCAACCGTTGCTTTAGGTAGTATTTTTTATATTCATCATACTAAGCCGATAACTTTAAAATCCGAAAACATGCATTTGCCACAATCATTTCTGTGAAATCTGCCTGAAATTTGGCATGCAACAACCAAACCAGATAAATCATTCAAACACTGGTACCATACTACCAAGCTGCCCATATATGAAGTATTTAGTGTGATGAATTATCTAACACTCCATTATCTCACCAGGGAAGGCCATGATAAATATGACAGGAAAGAGCATCGCACTAGTAACTACACTGCACCTAAGAGGAAGAAGACATGACAAAAAGACTGCATTCACCGGCCTTACCAAGTCACGCTCAGCTGTCCCTAATGGACCTTTGTTTCATTCTTCACTGAACCCGGATTCAAAGGCAGTCTTTTGGTTAAAATAGATTAGACTCCTTGATAGTCATATCCCTGGTAATCTCTTAAATGTGACTCGAAATGTGTGTTTAATGACAAGCAGACTAAGAAGATGCTTCTAAATTTGGTAATGGGAATATGAATTACAAAATGAAGCTACCTGAAGTTAAAATAGCTTAGAATACAGACCTACTCGAGCCAATAACAAGGTAATGCAATTAGGAATGTCTGCTCTTATTGAAGATTAACATTATAGACATGGTTGTCTGTCCAGACAAGCTGTAATGTAGTTGTAATGTAATATTAATTAGTGCAAAATCTTAGATACAGTAATTTTATCTTTTTTTCTCTAATGCATGGAATAGACAAGGAAAACCTGAAGGAGCTACTGGGCCACATTTTTAATGCACTTTAGCAATACTGCTATAATAGTGTATTCATGTCATCTGCCCTAACTGAAAAAGAGAGGTCCGTTTGACATGTCAGGATTTGTCCTTGTTTTGTGGGGGTGGACACGGACTTAAATGGGGGGATTAAGTTCAGACTTCCTTCCTGATGCCCCATGGTAGGCTCAAACTTGCAGTCTCTGGTTTTTCAATTCCTGAACCGCCCGCTCTACTATTGAGCTACTTTGACGTGATTTTTATTTTTTCCATTTGTTCCACATCCCATTTAGTTGACAGTTGGTTATTTGTCAGTTGTAATTTTCAAATTGTAATTCTTAAAATGGGAAAACATCCTCGCAGACACATATCACTATGCAGTCCCCAATGGATGTAAGCTCCGGACTGGAGAAAGGCAGAAGAGCCTGTATGAAAAAATATTACTGAGGGCTTTGTTTTCCTTTGGCATTCAGGGCGGTCTGCTGTAATCGGTCTTCTGCTCAGTCTGGAACCATTGAGTCCATTCTTTGTTCACTGAGATTATACAAAAATGGCATGCTCAGGAAGCTTTCATCAAAAGTGTCCTCTGCAATATGGATGGCCTCAATGTCAGGGCAGCAAGAGTGCAGGAGAGAGGCAAACCAAGCAAATTGCTATAATGGAGCCCTTAGCCAAACAGCCTCATGTGTATGACATATAAAGGACCGGTTTGCAGTTTCGTCAGTGTGCATTACTGTCTAGTGAGCATAGAAGAGGCCTTCATTACAATCTCCTCCAGGGGCTTGCTCCATTAAAGCTCATATGGAGAGTGTTACAGTATTTGCCATACTAGACTATGTTGCACACCAACCACAGACAGGAAATGGATTTGGATAATGGATGCATAGTTAATGGACCACCTTTTTCTCTTTGAGTTTACTGTATTTACTCCTATCTGCCTTGTGCAAATGCCATCTGAGTTTCTATCACCGTTTTTTAAAGGTTGACACCAGAACATGTACCGAGGCAGTAATCTACAGGGGAAACTAAATGCCATGCTATCGTAAGGTCTTGCAGTTAGTTGCCTTCTGGGGGGTGGGAGGTGGGGGGGGCTGTCCTATTCCTGGTGAAATCTCTATTCATCCTACAGAGATGAACCAGTGTCTTAAATAAATATGAAAAGGCCATCTTTAAGGTTTTTTTTTCTATTCTTCACTCTTGGTGAAGTAATTTTAACATTTGGTTGCAAGTGCAACATGAAAAATGACTTCCAAATTAACATCCGTGTCTCTGAAATAATCCACAACCTATTCTTGGAAATGTCTTTTTTATTTTGACATACAACACTGTCATCAGAACAAAACAAAATATGTACATAAATAGGCAACTGAAAATGTACAATGTTTCACAAAAAAAGGCCATCTGAGTAAGACAATACATCCCCAGTTCATAATTGGTATGTTGGAGGGAGTCAAAACCAGTTGTCCATAAATAAAAATCACATAAAAAATGGTCCTAATCCAAATCAACTGACGCTGACCCATATGTTGAGGAGGAGGGTCCCATTTACTTGTAAACCACACATAGTGACATCCATAATAGTTAATGGAGGAGGGGATGGGGAGGTCAGAAGCTTCACAATGTCACAATTCTCAATTTGACCTAGCATCATTTTTTCAAGGGCCCCGACATCTTGCGTAGACCCTTCATCCTGTACAGCAGTCCGTTGATAAAATCCTAAGAAACATGTAGAGAGAAAACGGATCATTTCCCCTTTTTAACAGCTTCAAAGCAAGATGAGATCAAATGGATCGAGTATTTATTCTGCAGGTCGATGTTATAAAATGAGCCATGAAATGCTTTAGTGTCACAAAGGTGATGGGATATGCTGTGTCCCACCTCTTTTGGTTTGCCACATTCCTGCAACAGCTCCTATTAAAGAGAAGAGACAGATGTAGGCTTGGTGTCATCTGTGGACATTGCTCTCTCACTGGAAACGTTGCATAAAGGACAACGATTGCTTGTAAAGCTACCACGCCTGGTTGAACATACACCCTGGTTTATATGTCGGGTGCGAACAAACGGTTGTTATAATTTGTTAAGGGATATTTACACGGGGTTCAGCATCTCGTCTGGAACGCAGCTCAACGTGTGTGTGTGTGTGTGTGTGTGTTTTTGTGTTGCTGCGACCCTGCGGGGAAAAGTGGTGGCGTTTGTTACCACACGGACCGTTATGGGGGTGGGACCAATGTCCTGCGATGTTGATGGCTGTTGAAGCAGTAATGTTACATACAGCCTTATTGTTTGAGGCGCTCCTGTAGTTGTACTTAGTATGTTTTTAAAGGCCCGTTTTTATTTCAATTAAATTAAGTCAAGCTGATCATTATAGTTGAAAGATTCCATTTTTTTACATTTATCCCATTTAGCGAGTCCTGCTCCTCTTTATCTACCCCGTCCCAGAGACTCTTTTCAAACCACGTTACATTAGGTGCAATTTAAATGGAAACATGCAAAGAAAATAAATATAAAATCAAAGAAATGAGAAGGGTTAGAAATGAGGCGAGTAAGTAAATAGATTAGAATCGGTATTAGCATTGGATCCATTTCAATGGTCGTTTTGAGCTTTATGGGGTTGGGTGACAGCTTTCTATATGTTGTGACCAAGCCGCGAGATTCATTTTATCATTACATTATATAGATGCTCATATGATTAGAAACTGATGAACTGATAAAAATGCATTTTTCAGTCCCAGTTCAAACAATATCGCAAATTTTCAAATATCACAATACACAAATGGTGCAATTTGGTACTGCTTTTTTCATACCCTCTCATCTAGAATGAAGTGTGAAAAATGCTATGATCCAAAGAGCATTTACAAGAAAACATGGTTATGTGTCCCTTATGCATGTCACATAACCTTAAAACATGGATATGCTTCCTTGAATAAACATTCAATAATTAAGACATTCATATATATATATATATATATAATACTATTACCATACGTTTGACAGCATATGGTAATGGTATTTCCTCATTACAGTTCAGGGGAAAATTACAATATTGAAATTGATATTCAAATAGAGTTCTCCCTTCCACCCTGATTACTTTTGCTGTTGTTAGATTGGCCTCTTGCGTTACTCGACATGGGCTTACCTGCAGCCGGCTTCTCTGCCCCTCGTCCGATAGCTCCAGGAGCTCATCTATGTCAATCTCCAACTCTGGGATCTCCTCCTCCTGGTGGGATGAACAGAGAGAAAGAGAAAGTCTGACAAATCCATCTGGTATTAATGTCACATTTCCAGACATGGGGGACCTAGTTTTCTCCACACCCAAACACAATGTGCGTTTGGGGCCGCTTGGCATCCTCATTTGGCACTAATCACTTGCACACCGTCCAAACCAGTGACACGAAGCCATTCAGAGGCAAGAGAAAAAGAAAAGGCCTGAGATTAGCTACAACCACATTTTGATGGGTTATGAAGGAGACCCCATCTCTGCACAAGAGTTTCATTTTAGGAGTGCCATAGTTCTCAGCAATCAAAACTCACAAATTAACAGTGTTGGTGTGCAAATAATGACTTTCTTCCCTGGGCAATTTTTGCCACAACATTGATGAGGTGCTATGCGGCTGAGCCAGGCTCAGAGGCACCCAGGCATGATGGAAAGAAGGTTCAGGGAGGCTTTCCATACCCAGTTGCCACCATTTGATTTCATGGATTGTTTCCGCAGCTGGCATTTAGCTCCACCATTAATGAACAATTATTTCCGGTCCAAATGATTCCTAACAATTGACTGGCTCTCAGCTGGCTACATCTAAATTGTGTGTTCCACTCTGTAGTGTGTATACACCTGCTTTTAAGTCATGCTGCAAGTCCAAGTGGGGCAGTTGTTATTTACGGAAGAAGAAGCTTTACTTGGAGCAAAATGTCTTCTCTGCATTTAACCCATCCTATTGTGTAGGAGTGGTGAGCAGCTGCGGCACATGGGGACCAACCTCAGTTCTTTTTCCTATTGCCCTGCTCAGTGGTAAAGGCAGGAGAATTAACCCCAACATGCATGCCTTTCAGACGTTGGGAGGAAACCAGAGGAAACACAGACATGGGGAGAACATGCAAACTCCTCAGAGAGGATCCGGGTCAGGATTCGACCTGAGGAGCTCCTTGCTGTGGGGTAACAGTGCTAACCACTGTATTGCCGTACCACCATGTTTGTTTTATAATTTGATCTACTGTCCCAAAGCCTTTAACCTATACATTTGTGCACTCAGAACCAATAGCTGTGAACTCGCTGCAATGGCAGCGAGAACAATTTGACGGCAAGCTGCAGACTTTTAGGAGGGACGTGAGAAATTGCACACCGGAAAAAAAAACCTCTTCAGAGGAACTTGAGCATTGCTCACCAGAGGACTCATAAGCAGGAAGCAGTCTGAATCAGCAGGTGTGCACTCATATTTGACCACGAGGGGCCCATTTTTAAGAGGAGTATTTTCCAGCCTGGGAGTTTTAATAGCCAATGAGAATGGGGTGCTGGGCTCTCTGGATGATGAGAAAGCTAATCAATGTGGGACTGCTGAGTGGCGGAAGAGATCTGCAGCTTGACTCACAGGGTCCCCTGTGCCCCCTTTTAATTGATACACGCTTCCACGTTGGACCCTTTGTGATTCTGCTGAGAACGGTTCTTCCACGAGAATCTTGCAGCACCAGCTGTCTTGGATTAACCCATACTGTGTGTTACTGGGTTGAAAATGAGCTTCGTGAGACCGTTATGGGCCATGTGGGGCGGAGTTGTGCTTCTTGTTATTGTTCTTCACTGTAATGAGTGAGACTGTGGTCTTCATGGAGCTTTGCTAAATGGTACTGCATTGTGCATATTCAGCAAATCTCTGATGTGAGGGCCTTCATGGTGTCCAGTGTGGCCGTGCAGAGCATCATCAGTGCATTTCAATGAAAGATGTGAGTTACCGAAGTGGGAGGAGAGTGTGCGGTTGGCATCCAAAAGTGCAGTGCGTGTCTTCTGGTGTGGACTTTATGGTTTGATACTGTATGTAATCAAACGGAGCAGGTCAGAGTTGTTTTACGTTGTCAACGGAAGATGGTCTGAAAACGAGGGCCTCTGGGCTGAGAATGACTCAGTAGCACTTTTCAAAGCTGGAAATGATGGAGTGCTGCCAAAGTAAATGCTGGCACTAATACCTAGACCCACGCATACAAACTCATGCATTCTCACAGGAATGCACTTTTAAACTGCTGTGAGGAACTTAGCTGCAGTCTAAATGAGCAACTGGAGGTTTGGTGGTGTGATCCCAGTTCCTTCAAACAGTGGGTCAAAGTGTCCTTGAGCAAGACACTAAACCCCTAATTGCTTGAGACGACAGAGGAAAATTAGCCCGGTGGCCAAATCTGACGTATTTACATTCCCAATAGGCATTAATATGCACTGTCCCTATTAAGGAGATGATGATTATTATTGACAACAGTCATAGCTAGAAATCACCTCAGCAGCTAGAATAACATTTCTCGTGGCTGGGCTATGTTTTCTTACCGTCATTTTACGAATGAAAGGGAATCAGCAGAGCAGCCTTTCACCTCTGTTCATTTTACATGGTGAAAACGGTCACATTGAAACACGTCTGAGGTCTTTTTGACCTTACAATAGATCTGATCTCTGTCATTTCGGATCAGACTCAGTTGGTTTTGTGAGAGGGTCTGCCACCGGGGCTGTGCATCCACTTGGCAGTGTGCCAGACTCTCATAATGTCAGGATAACACTGGCTTTTCTGTCTGTCTGCATGTGTTTCCCTTCTCCTGGTAGGCCGAAACAGGCTTTGACGTCAAGTTTGAACACCGGAGGCGAGGAGACACGTGAGCTCGATGGAGGGCACTGCTCTGGTCATTAATGCTGTATTGTGTATATATATATATTCAGTAAAGCTCTGACGTGGGGGCTTTCATTGTGTCCCGTGACTGCGTGGCCATGCAGAACACCAGTCCGATTCTGTGAAAGAAGAAATGAGCTACTGAAGTGGGAGGAGGGTGAGCATTTGTCATCCAAAAGTACAATGCAGCCCTTCTAGTGGGGAGGTGGTGTTTAGTGTTTTGTGTGCAGTCAAACTCAGCAGTTCAGGATTGGGCTTCACTTTCAGAGGAAGATGGTCTGTGAATGAGGGCCTCTGGGCTTAGAATGTCTCAGTAGCACTTTTCAAAGTTGGAGGTAATGGAGTTCGGCCAAAATGAATGCTGGCACTGATACCCACACTCACACATGCTAAGTGGCTCTCACAGGAATGCACTTAGCTGCAGTCTAAAACAGTGATAATGACGATAATCTGTTTGTATAGAGAGGCGCCATGGCTCGTGAGGTAGGGTGGTTGTCCAATAATCAGAGGATTGGCGCTTCGATCTCCGGCCCCTGCAGAAAGCATGTTGAAGTGTCCTTGAGCAAGACACTGAACCCTTAACTGCCCAAGCCCTGGGATGGTACAATAACCTGTCCAGGGTGTTTCCTTGCCTTTCACCCAATTAAGGCTGTGATAGGCTCCAGCATGACTCCATGACTCGGCTGCAGATAAGCATTTGATGATGGATGGATGGATGGATCCATTTGTATAGAGAGATTCATCTGAGTGAGATGCTGAGGAGAAACTGGGGTCTGTTATCATCAGCCAGGGTCTCATCTGGGCCTGCTGGGGGGGCTTAAGACAATCAAGACTCCAGCAGTTGTCAGGTGACTGTGAGAGCGTGCTGGCTAGTAGCATGGCTTTTTAAAAATCCCCTTGAAAACCTTAGAAAAGGAATATAAATAAAACATCAGACAGTAGGATTACGTCAACCATGCAGCGCTTCTGCTGTGAGGATGACCCAGATTTACAGGAAACCTTGCCCAAGACACCACGCTGTCTTGACGACAGGCCATTGTGCGCATAATTCATCAGTCCCTCTCTTCCCATTTCCTGTCAGCAACACAAGCAAGTGTTCCACAAATGGAAACATCCCCTGACAGAGAAGTTACAGAGGACCTCATGGACTGGATGTGATAGGTTACATTTTAAATATGCAGGTTAAAGATACACAGAGATTACGGTCTTGTTCATAGGAGGATAGACTATTGTTAAACCTATCCATCCATCCATCCATCCATCCGTCCGTCCAGCCTTCTGTTCATCCATCCATCAATTCATCAATCATCAACAGCTTATAAGAACTCGGTTTATGGAGTCATGCTAGAGGCTATCCCAGTGCTGATTGGGTGAAAGGTGTGGAAGCACCCTGGACAGGTCACCATTCCCTCTCGAGGGTGGAGCAGTTTGGGGTTCAGTGTCTCTTTTGACGATGCATATCAAAAACCCTTTGAGTTTTAAGTCTGACCGGCTGCATCGGTGTTAACAATCTGGACGGTTGACCAAAAGGCGGAGCCAGAATGGCGCTGCTGAACATGGTGTCCATACATATCAAACAGGAGGAGTGTCCCCAATTTCCCCCAAATGCTGAAGCTTAGCATAGAAATCATGCCAGCAACTGAAACCTGCACAGGACATGTCCATTTCAAAGGCAGTCTTTAAAACCTTTCCCCCTCCTGCATGTTTACGAGTTTTCACTGTTCTCAGAGGAAAGGTGTGAAGTTTACAAAGCAGGCGATCACTCCGGGCTAAGGCAGGACTTGTGTGAATAAGAGACGAGGCTGAATAATTCAGGTGGTGACACAAGGGGACTGGCTGTAAATGCTTCCACATGGAAGACGCAGAATACCAGCCGAGTAACCTCCCACTGATCCCATGCAAAATTCATCAAGCGGGCCAGTTCACATGGACACAACAGGCCTCCTCGAGTACCACACGGCCGCACAGATGCTCCAGCAGTGCAAGTGACCGCTGAGAGCACGGCCTCCACTTCCCTGAGACGTAGAGGAGGACCATCATCGGGGCGAACACACTCAAGGCAATAATACTTGCTAACGTTTGAATACAGTATATGATGGACGAGCTGTAATGAGTGGGAAGTTAGTGCTGCTTCTATCTGCTGACAGCTCATCCATCAATCATGCTGGGATCCCCTCTCATTGCTCCCATTACTTAAATAATCATGATCCCTGTGGACACTGGGGATTCCCTGATAGGAGCATGATCACACATAGACATCCCCTGTCAATAATGTGCATGCAGCGTATGTAAATGATAGCTTTAGCTTACGTTCGTCCATCCATCCATCCATCTGTCCATCCATCATCAATCACTATTCCAGAGTCGGGTCACAGGGTCATACTGGTCAGCACTCATTGGGTGAAAGGTGAGGATGCACCCCAGACAGGTCATCATTCCATCTCGGGGCATTAGGCTACATATGTAAGCTATAATATACTATTGGCAATCTGAAATATGGTATATGAATTATAATAAATCTGCTCGTATAGGGACAGTGTACATTGATAAACACGTTAGAGTCAAATGTAAATAAACCAGATTTAGCTACCGGGCTAACTTTCTTCTGTTGAACCAAGCAGTGTGGGGTTCAGTGTTTTGCTCGAGGGAACTTCGGCACGGCCTGTGAAGGAGCCCGAGATCGGACCACCAATCTTCCGGTTACTAGATGACTCCCCCACCTCCTGAGCTATGCTGCTCTTGGAGCACGTTCATGTTTCTGGGACAAAAGGAAGAGTGAGCAGGGTGAGGAGACAGATCTGACTCTCAGCAACTCCTGCTGCCCACCACCTCTCAAGGTCATTTGGATGTATTACTGTGGAGTGTGGGGTTCACGGGGCAGTAAATGGGAGGGAGCTGATCAAGAAAAGCTTGGTGAAATAATGAGACACTGATAATACCACCAAACTAGAAACCTTTAGCACGCCTCTATGACCCAAGCACTAAATCAACTATACAGAGGCTCATATAATGCATCTAATGGCTTCGGCAGAACTCACTTGGAGTGGGGCCGTGGTAGCTCAGTGGTGGAGTGTGTGCTTTGGGAACGAACATGCCAGATGTTGTGGATTCAAGCCCACCGCAGGGTGTCAGGAAGGGCATCCGGCCTTAATCCCCCAACCTCCATCTAAGTCCGTCTCCACCCTCCCAATGTGGGGACTAATCATGACGTGTAAAAACGGACCCCTCAGTCCAATAAAGATTTAATTTGTCTTACAAAAGACCTGCAGCATGAGCCCACCACCTCAGTTAGAAACAAAGCCCTGTTAAAGCTGTCAGGCCTGCTCACTCTCATCCTGCACTTTACACAATGTAAAGGCGTAGGACTGCTCATCAGACCCCCAAACCAAGAACACAGTAGGTGACCCTTTAACTCAGATGTTATTCTGAGACTATTCAGCCCTTTAAGAGGACGCCACGTGCCATGGACCCTCATGGCACCTGGTATCAGTATACCATATGCATGAGGGTTTCTTTGTAGAGAAGAAGAAGAAGAGGAAGAAGAAGAAGAAGAAGAAGAAGAGGAAGAAGAAGAAGACGAAAAAGGGCCCAATATAAGAACCATCACCTGTTCTCCATCAGGAAGCGGTGGTGTTGTCATCTGAAGCACATAGTCATCAGCAGCCCAGAGCTCTGAGACAGACCCCCGGTGTGTCCTCTATGAAACTCCAACTCATGTGGGTGCAGTTAAACAGACATCTGTTTCCATGGTTTCCAGCTGAGGCTGCCAACTGAACCAATATGCAGCGCCTGAGCTAATTGGATTTTCCCTCACAGCGCTGGTGATTAGCGACAGATTGCAGAGCTGAGATTTGAGGGTAGGGGGTCTCACGGTCTTACAGCAGAAGCGGGGAAACTTCCAACCGCCAGTATAAGACACACGATGAGCAGAGCCCTGGCTTGAGATCTCCTCTCTGAGCATCTGAACGCTGGAACTAGGGCACCAAGCCTGTCAAGTTCTCAGATGCCCCTCGACTATAAACCGGCCAGCGGGGACGAGTCTAGAGTCCAGACTGTCATCACAGACGGTGTTACCTAGTAGGGTCCTCCTGACAGGAAGGCTGTCTCCGCTCGGTGACCTTTGCCCCTGTCAGACTCCACCTCTGGTTCCCATGTGGCGTGGTTAGCACCGTGAATGCCGACGTTCCTGTCCCTGTGTAAGCAGCAGTTGTAGATGCTAACACCAGACAGGCTACAGGACGTGTCCTGTGACTGACACGACAGCTAACTTATCTTATCGCTCAGGTAATGATAGACCGACCACGCCATGGTACAAACTGCACAGCTGACACCGCAGATAAGGCTAGCAACAACCACGTAGCGCCCCGCCATGCTGGCCGACCATTGCCGTACGCCGCCCAGTGTGTGTGTG
This sequence comes from Regalecus glesne, assembly GCA_900302585.1. NCBI lineage: Eukaryota > Metazoa > Chordata > Actinopteri > Lampriformes > Regalecidae > Regalecus > Regalecus glesne. The sequence continues at coordinate 24,628 of OMLC01041691.1, forward strand.
TAGGTGTGTTAAGGTGGACGCTCCGTCCACCGGCCATACCCTACCTCACAGTCGAAGAGCAGGTGAAGCTGTCCGTCAATCCACTCTTCGATGTCCAGCCTCCTCTGGAGGTCCTTGCGATCATACTTGACCGTCAGCTTTCCCAGCTTGCGGTGCGGCGGTTCCTCTGTTTTATCTGCTGCTCGGAACATCACCCTGGACTGGGTGCCGGGCTCCGACGCCATGCCTGCCACGGCCTCGGGGGAGCACTGGCGCTCACACGGTGGTCTTCAGCTCTGCTGCTGAGCTTGTTGCTGCCTGTGTCTCTCTTCTGTGCTTTCCAGAGGATGGGCTGCCGTTCCCACGCC
>OMLC01041697.1:0-12765 GCA_900302585.1 Regalecus glesne
AAAAAAAAACAAGTTACTAAAGAACAAAGCCACGGTAACTCAGTGGGCTCAGAGATAGGCCTTCATGGTCTTCTCTCTCTGGAAAAGCTAGTGCACATCCTCAGTGTAGATCATGCGAGCAGGTGGGGGATGCACTTGGTTGTGTATTGTGTCTGGGGAGGTTGAGGCATGTGAATGAGAGCTCATCAAACCTGCAGTAAACCCAGAGCAGTAGACGAATAACCCGAGTCAATCTCTGCTCTAAGATGAAGGCACGAGAAGCTGCATTGTCCAAGTGTGGACCAGGAAGCTGTACTACATTTCCCAGAGCCACCACACTGGACACACAGAATGGCTAGAGCAGTAAGTCCCCACTTGAAAGACTGCACGGAAATAGATATCTATGCCATGTATTGGTTCAGTTACTGGAGCAGCCAGAACAATGGTACATGGTAAACGGACTTGTACTTGTATAGAGCTTTTCTAATCTAACGACCACTCAAAGTGCTTTACAATGAATGCTTCAAATTTGCTAAGGTACATGCCAGGTTAAGAACTGGCAATGCCTTACTCTCAGACACGCACTCTAGCCATTGATTGTGCTATATCAGTCTCTCTTTTATCAAAAAGCTCCCTGAAAAATCCACAATAGATTACAGGTAGGTCCTTGATTTCAAGCTGCTTTAAGTTAATCAAAAACAAAGATCTGCTCAGCCATAGTCCACCTAGCTGACTCAAACTGGTGCAAACCAACAACCTCTACACTAAATCAGTGGATAAAACAGAAAACTTTGTGGGAATTGGAAATAAAAGTACCCCCTTCCCACACACATGCACACACACACCAGGTGCTCAAATATAAAACCTTTTCCTCCTTCAATCATTGGCAGAAACAGCATACTCTGAATTATCCAGTGTAGTTAGTCCCAGAAGTCAACTAGAATAACCAAGATCTTGGACAGCAGGTCTGATGGGGTGTCAACATTTGATAGGCAATGCCATACAATTGATAAATTGTAAGTGATAAAAACTGGACTTCTGTAGGACATCTTGGTCAAAAATCCCTTCCACTTTGATAAACACACACATGAGGTTTTTTTTCTATTTTCGAAGAACTGATAGATCATCTAAAAACCCTCAACATGTTTCAACTTCCTGCCTTTGAAATCAAACCTCCAAGCAAACTGATATTTTTTCTCCAGCCAACTTCCAATACCAAGAGCTTCACTTTTGATCCACTTAACTTTGGCTGAAGCCAAGCTGGATGACGTTCCCTATCAACATGTCAATATCTTGGCGGTTATTCTCCAGAACACTAAATCATCTGCAAAGACCAGGAAGTTTTAAATGTGCATGACAAGCTGGAATTGTCCCTATACCCTGAAGCTTAGGTCTACGTTTTTGCAGCAAAGGCTCAAAAGGTAGGAAACACAACATGCCAGAGAGGTCACAGCCTTTTCTAACACCCTTTTGGATTTGAAAAGGAGCATCCAAAACCACCATGAATTTTCAGCACACTATGAATATCCTAATGACATGTACTTTAATGTTGTCAATAAAATCAGGCTAAAACCAAAGGCATCCAATGTGAGTTGTTAATATTAATCCAAAACACGACCAAAAGCTTTTTCTTTATCTATTGAAATGATAAGCAACAGTAGAGCTCAGGATGAAGGGTGCTCATCTAGTAATTGGATGATTGGTGGTTCAAACCCCAATTCCTTCAGCTTGCAAGTTGAAGTGTCCTTGAACACGACATTAAACTCTAATTTAATTCTAATTTAATCTAATTGATTGAGACAACAGTTGAAAATGAGAATGAAGACTAAATCTGACATAGTTATATTCCAAATGTTCATCCATATGTACTATCCCTATAAACACAAACACACACACAAACAGGATTTGTATTCCGGCCGTTTTCCCCGCTAGCGGGGGTTGACCGGTCCATGGATTCGTCTCCTCCAAGTCATTGACTCTCCATGAATTTTGTTGTGGAGCGAAGTTTTATGACCGGATGCCCTTCCAGACGCCAACCCTTTAGTCGCCTCTTACGACACGCAGGGGATACGGTGGATGAATTCTGACCCCCATCCACAGAGGGATACTATCCCTATAAAACAATTTATTATTACGACTATAGCAGCTTTTTGGCTAAACAGCTTATCGAACTCTATAAAGTCTCAAATAAGAATAATATTAACTGAAATCAACCTGCTAGGTCTTCTGAAAGTAACTTGTAATCATTTCAGAGCAGTGACATAGCCTCCCACTTTTAATGACCTGTAGGTCACCTTTTAAAGGCAGTAAGGTAAAAACCTCCCTCCTGCAGCTTAGTTTTAGACATCCTTCAGCAAGACTGTAATTTTGTACATCCAGGAGATCTTCTCCAACCACTGACCAGAAATACTTATGAAAGTCACCAGGCAGACAATCAGTTCCAGGAGCTTCCCCACTCTGAATACTCTGCATAGCAGCAACATCCATCTGGGCTACAATGTGAAAGCACAACCTGAACAGAGCCCCCTGAGAAAAAGTAGACTTTTTTTCCCCCCTGCAAGTGCCTTATTATGATGTTGGCCTCCTGTGGCCTCCACTAAATTTTGACATTCCTCTACTCCAGACGCCAGACTTTGTGCTAAACTCAATAAGTATTGTGTAACAGTCCAAGTGTACTGTTGATGAAATTGTCTTAGTGGGACTTTTACAATATCCCACCAATCTTGTAAAGACATAAAATCAGATTTTTTTTACTTTGATAGTTTTTTCAAAAACACAAAATCCTCCATTAAAGTTCTTCCAGTAAAGCTGTGTTAAATGCCAATAAGCTTTATTGGGATTTACACATTTTACAATGACAGAAACTATTGAAAGTGAGTGATCAGAGAAAAATAAAACAATGTGGCTGATAACATAACTTTTGATAACATCAAAGGTAATTACATAGACAGTAAGCTATCCTTAACATGTGACCTGCTGCATTTTCTGTTTATTATGAAATCTCTCCATACATCAAATTTCACATGCCTTAATATGATGCAACAGATGACAGCGATTGGCAGCACGATGCTCTGCATGGTTCCTGTCTAACCTGCTGTCTTCAATACAATTTAAATCCCCACCAATTAATAGATATTTTTCATAGCTACATTCTCAATAGCTTCATTTAGAACATCTAGAAAACTAAAGTTCCACCCTCATAACTGCAGCATGAATATTAATAAATACCATGTGCAGGAGCATCCTGAGGAGTCCAACTACAATCACAGGGATTAATTGAACGTGTATAAAAGAGGGGAGGGTCATAGCTCAGGGGTAGAGTGAGCGCCTCAGGGAACTAAAAAGCCAGAGGCAGTAGCTTTGAACCCAGCAAAGGGCGTCAGGAAGGGCAACCTGTCCAGGGTGTTACTTTGCCTTCTGTCCAATGAGCTCTGGGATAGGCACTGGAACTGCAACTTGACTTCGGATTAGTGGTTGACAATGACATGACAACATGATATGACCACATTTACATTTGTTACGCTACTCTTACTTTTAATCGAGATACTTTAATGATGTCTGACTGAACAGACTCAGGGGTAAAATTCCTAGAAAAAAATTCCAACCCCACATCTGTTACTATGCCCCCTCAACACTGTGGGGGTAGCGGGAGAAAGGAGGATGATGGCTAAGCACTCATCCATGATGGACAATGGTTCTCACCCCATGCAGAACTCCGGTGTTCCTTCCTGCATCTGTCAAACTCAATAATCAGCACTGCTTCCCCACAGACCAAATTCAGAACAAGACATACAACTGGATCGGATCCCTTTAGTTAACTGCTCAGTCTGTATTTTCTGTTCATATTGTATAGACTGTTCATGTTTTGTTTAAACTAAATGCTATTTTTGCTTAAATGTGTTTGAATCCCCTTGTTTAAATTGATTTTATATATTTCATGCCTGTTTAGATTTCATACCTCTCTGATTCCGCTTTCCACTTTGCTGCTGTAACACCACAAATATTCCCCTGGGGGACTAATAAAGGAATATCTTATCTCAGCCCATCTTAGTTTTATGACAAAAATAATATTTCTCTAGTCTATTCTTCTCACTTGTTCTCAGCACCACTCTGTATCTCTTGTACAAAAAACATGTCCAACGTTTTTAAGAGCACACAGCTTAAAAAAAGGCTCTTTTCTCCCATTTCCTTGCTCCATTTAAATTTAAGCTGGTTATCCTTGTCCTCCATAAGGTAGACAGAGGCCGTTTTTACATTCATGACTAGTCCCCACGTTGTGGGGGCGGACATGGTCTTAGGTGGGGCTTCAGGGATTAAGGCCAGATGCACTTTCAGAGGCCCCCGGAGTGGATTTGATCCCACTACCTTGGGCTCTTCAGTTCCCCAAGCGAGTGCACTAACCACTGAGCTACTCTGGCCCCCAGCTTGTCCTCCATAATGCAAAAAAGCTGTAAAGCAAAAAAAGAAATGAACAAATAAAGCAAAAATAGAAAAACACATTAATCATCTTTCAGGTTTTTAAAAAATGTATTTACCTTTTGGATGATAAAAAAGAAGAAAATTATCTTTCTTGGGGAAAGCTTTCTCTCCTAAATCACAAGGTATTGCCAGAAAAGTCCTACTGAATCAAGAGTTAAAAATCAGCAAACAACTTTTGAATTTTAACATTTCCCGTCCCTAGAATCCTAAACGATTTTTTTTTCTTTAAAAATGTTTGTATCTCCTTTTTTCCCCTCCCCGATTCCCTGAGTTGCTTATGGTTGGATCTGTCGCTTTGGTACCCCTCTAGAATGTTGATAGGAAGGTGGAAGCCATAATATGTGTCTCCTCTAAGTCATGTGATGACAAGCCCTTGCTATTTCACAAATCATGGTCTCGCGGGGAAAGCACAGTGCTTGGAGGAGAACGAAGCGAGAGTACTTTGCTTTCACTTAACCGCGAGTGCCCGGATAACCCAGAGGGGGGAAAAAAGCAAACCTAGAATCCTTTATCCAACCTCACCCTTATAACGATGAGAGGCTTAGCCAATTATGCCTCACAAACTATAGACCTCCGGCCGTGGTTGGAAACAGTGCAGCCAGGATTCCAGACACTGTTCCCCTAACTGCTCTGCCGTGTGATGGACAGGTGACCTATACAGGGTGTACCCTGCCTTTCACCCAATGAGAACTGAGATAGGCTCCAGTTCCCCTGCGACCCGATTTCCGATACGCGGTTGATGATTGATGGATGGATTGATGAATTACAGATAGTCCCTGGTGGTGGATTTATGAGGGTGCACGCACTCCCTTCTGACACCTGTGAACATCCAGGGGATGGACATTGACATGGTGAGGTCCTACAAGTACCTGGGTGTTCACCTCAACAATAAACTGGACTGATCACTCAACAGCACTGTATAAGAAGGACCAGAGCAGACTCTATCTGCTGAGGGGACTGGGGTCTTTTGGAGTGCAGGGGTCACTCCTCAAGACATTTTATAACACGGTGGTGGATCCAGTCATCTTCTATGGAGTGGTCTGCTGGGGCAGAAGCATCTCGGCTGCGGATAGAAAGAGACTTGATAAGCTTGTCAAGAAAGCAAGCTTAGTCGTGGGATGCCCCCTCAACACTGTGGAGGTAGTGGGACAAGGGAGGATGATGGCTAAGCTGTCATCTATGATGGGCAATAGTTCTCACCCCATGCAGGACTACATTGCTAGACGAGAGAGTTCCTTCAGTGATAGGTTACTGCATCTAAGGTGTTTGAAGGAGCGTTTCCTCAGGTCTTTTCTTCCCATAGCGGCCAGGCTCTTTAATCAGCACTGCTCCCCCAATAGAACAACTCCAAAACATGTACAGCAATAACTACAATATACTGGATAATTAACAATGAGTGCAATCTGTTTTACCTGTCCATACTGTATATAATGTACATATTTCTCCCCTGTTGAATTGTCTATGTTACACGTTATTTCTAGATGTGGTATCTCTCTTACTGTGCTTTACACTTGCTGCTGTTACATCGCATTTACCCCTGTGGGACTAATGAAAGAATATCTTATCTTATCTTATCCTAGATTTAGGACAGCTGTGGGAAATCCTCTAAACCTCACCTTGATCCAGAGCTTCTTAAAAGCTATCACCCAGGGACGTCCAAATGATTTAAAGAGTAGGGCTTAGCCCTAGAGTGAAATGCAAGCACATTGCACACTGAAATATATTCATCATTCCTTCAAAATGCTTCTTTTATTTAGTTCATACCTGCAGTGATTTCCTTTAATATTTTTTTTAATTTTTTATTTTCCCAAGGTGAGTTTTTAACAATCTTGGGGGGGGTTAGCCCCCCCCTAGAAAGGCCTAACAACGCTATCAACTATCAACTGCTATCTAACAACTGCTATCAACTAATCTCTAACCTCCTATTTTTTCTAAAATATTAGAGTTGGTTGTCAATAACTTTTGACCCAAATAGAAGAAAAAATATGTACATGGACCTTTTCACTCAGGCTTAGGGCTTGTCACTTCACTGAAACTGCTCTAACTGTAGTAGTGGAAAATGACCTTCCATGAGCTATCCACTCTGATTGCATCTCTTTGCTTCTTCTAATGGACCTAAGTAGAATATTTGACACAATTAATTACAGTATATTAATTGATAGAAATACATTTTAAGTTGGTGTCTCTGACTTAGCTCTGTCTTGGCTTAAGTCGTACTCATCTGGAAGAAAACACTTTGTCTGTTATGACAACATCACATCGAACTTCTCTGATGTTAAATATCACATACCCCAGGGCTCAGTTCTTGGCCCTTTATTCTTCTCTCTTTATATTTCCCCACTTGCCAAATTATATGTAGTCATAGAATTAATTTCCATTGGTATACAGATGATACTCAGCTATATGTACCTATAAAAACCAATGATCCTACGCAACTGACTAATCTAAAAGCTTGCTTGGCTGCTGTGAAGATTGGATTTCACTATTTTTTTTCCTTTTAAATTCAGATAAAACTAAGATGTTGGTTATTGGCTCTGCTAGACACCAACACCTCTTTGATCAAGTATCAATGATGGTTGACAATTCTGTGATTTTAAGTAAGTAAGTCAAGTAAGACAGCCAAAAGTCTCGGTGTTACATTTGATCCAATCCTTTTCCTTGGTAAGCAAACTAAAGAAATCACCAAGACTGCCTTTTTCCACTTAATAACATTGTTAAAGTACTATCATTCCTGTCTATGGCTGACACAGAGACACTAATACATGCATTCGTTACATCCAGATTTGATTACTGTAATGTTGTTGTTTTTTCAGGACTGCCACATGCCAGCATGTAAAGTCTTCAGATGGTTCAAAATGCCTCTGTTAGAATCCTAACTAAAACTAGAGAATCTAAAGAGATTACACAAATTCTTGGATCCCTCCATTGATGTTCTCTAAATGTTAGATCCAATTTCCAGGGTCTTGTGCAAACTTATCAAATCCTCAATGGACTTGGCCCATGGTACATTTCTGATCTTCTTCAACCAAATGTTCCATCTTGGGCTCTCTGCTCTCTAAATACAGGACTCCCCTGTGTGCCCAAAATTAAAAGATAGTCATCTTGTGGTAGGACTTTTTCCTTTATGGCCCTATTCTTGTGGAATAACCTGTTTGCGGTCATCACACAATCAGTCTGCTGAGTCCTTTAAATCTCAATTAATGACTCATCTTTATGGCTTAATATACAAGTAGTGATTTTCCATTATGTGACTCAGCCTCTAGTGCTTGGCAGGTGGACTTTCTGTCCAAGTACTGTTTATGCTGACATAACTTTACATCATTGAGCATATGGTACTGACTAATGTAATCTGCTGATTGAATGTCTCTTTTTCCTCTTTTTCTATGTATGTGACCTGGTAGGAACCTGAGAGATGTGTAATCGGTGCTTCCGTGGTGGTCTGGACAACTATGCCTGGATTGTTGTTACCTACTGCTACAGCAGCCTCTTTAAAGATTGTCATCCATCTGTCCATCAGTCCACATTCTACATATGATGAGACTACATATGATGAGATTTAGCCCAGTAGCTTGATCTGGTATGTTTGCTTTTTGGATATTCATTAATTAGGATTAATTCATTAGAAGGATATCATCATTATTATCAATATATTTTTAGTAATTCCTTTATAATTGTGTCATCCTCTTAGTGTTGTAAGCTGTAAATCATAATTTGTTCTGTATACACAACATCCATTGCACGGCTACCTGTCTTGGTAGAGATTCCTTCTCTTACTCTCCCTGTGGTTTCTTTCTATTTTTCTTCCTGTTAAATGGGATTTTAAGGGAATTATTCATTATCCAATGTGAGGTTTTAAGGACAGGGTGTTTTGTTAATGTAAATTCCACTGAAGGAAATTTCAATTTCGTGATAATGGGCTATACAAATAGAAATAATTTGACTTGACTATGAATACAATACATGGATTTTTGCATGAACTTTGCTCTACTTCACATGTCAACATGTTTGTTAAAACAAGACACCTACACCTGCACTAAGATTGATACTATGGTTAAAAATTGTGTCTGTCTTAACTCAATCCCTACTCTAGCTCATTGTCAACTGAACTATGTGTCTCCGGGTAAGAAAGAGCACATCTATATTTTAGCACTACTCAGCCCAGCTACCATTTCTTGCTTATCCATATTACATCCTCCATTTATATTCAAATTTCCTGCAAGCAAACTTCACATTAAAACATAAAAAGAAAAAAAGAAGTTGGAAAAATATATGTATGCATGTTCAATAATCTAGATAGGGGAATTGTAAAAAAGCTGAATCAGTTCAACTGGAAATATATCTATTAAGAAAAAAATGTTTCATCATTTACAGATGTCATTTCAGTCTAAATTGTCCAGATGAGCTGATTCATGTATTTTGTAGAGCCATTAAAACTTCCAAATGAAGAAAATGTTTGTGCATCACTCTTTCTGTATTTAGAGGAAACTTTCCTCACTTTTCTAACATTAGTCAGAATCACCTTTAGACCAAACCATTTTTGTTTACTAAGTTCTTCATACCCAACCATTTTTTTTAATCTTCATAACCGAGTATAGAAAGCATCCATATTAGAGCTCTCTGAACTGAAGCTGAACAGAATAAAGCATATGCACAAGCGGCAGATAGTGGAATGCCTCCCTGATATGGAGGTTAGCTGTAAATTAAATTAGGAGCCACAGACCAATCAACAGCGGGCTTACCAGGGGAAATCTGCCCTGGTATCTTACGCTGGTGGGACACTTAAAAGTCTCATAACCTCATGACGAACCCACAAAAAAAACATAAGTATACGACCACCTTTGCCTCCCTGCAACTGACCAAAGCAACTGATCCTTGGTAATCTCCGTCCCCTAGTGAGCCGATTGGTGGACCCACTTCAAGTTTGTCTATCGACCTGGCATTGGAGTGGATGGTGCCGTCATCTTCGTCCAACATCGAGTTCTCTCTCACCTGGAGAAGTCTGGGATCACTCTGGGAATCTTTGCTCTCAGGTGCTTGTAAAACACACCAAAGCCTGTGCTTCTGGGGTACAAGTTGGAGCAAAAAGAGGTAGACCATTACCTCACAAGATGGATTTTGGACTACCTCACCAATCAGCTACAGTAATTTAGGACATTGACAAGGTTTCTGCCATCAGAAACCAGTTCACTGAACCTGACCAATTCAGTCTGCCATCTCTGGGAACAATGTGTCACTTACATCATTCTCTCCTTTAACAGAAGAAGATGCGAGCAAACTTCTGTTGGAGTCTTGTCCCACTACCTCTCCATTGGACCCAATACCATCCAAACTCCTACAGTCCATTAGCCATACACTTATTCCTGCAGTCACACACATCAGCAACTCTTCACTACAATCGGATGTCTTCCCCACTCCATTCAAACAAGCACAGCTCACTATGCTGCTCAAAAAATCTACATCTGACCTAGCCCGGGTTTAACATTACAGAAGAAGATGATGGCTAAGTTGTCATCCATGATAGACAATGGATCCCATCCCATGCAGGACTCCCTTGCTACACTAGAGAGCTCCTTCAGAGACAGTTTGCTGCATCCAAAGTGTTTTAAGGAGTGTTATCGCAGGTCTTTCCTTCTTGCAGCTGTCAGACTCTATAACCAGCACCACTCCTCCAAATAGACCAAATGCACATTTATTTATTTACTTATTTTGAATTTGATAGACACTTTCTTTTCAAGGTGACCAACTACATGCATTCAATACATAAAGTATGCAAATACACAATAAAAACAGACAAATAAAAGACAGATAAAAGAGCTATCATTCAACAGAAATCAATAATAACAGAATTTCATACCATTCAGTTGAGCTCTCAATCTTGTTTTTTCCTATTTATACTGTATATTTTCCCTTGTTTATATTGCTTCTATTTTTATGCCTCTTTGAATGTTATGCTTCTCTGTTTTTACTTTCCACCTTGCTACTGTAACATCAGAAATTATCCCATGTAGGATTAATAAATGAACATATTATCTTATGTCATCTTTTGTCATTCTTTTAAGGGATCACGTGCAGCTTATAGCGTCAAGCTAATTGGGGGAGGGGGGGCAACAGAGCTCAGCGGGTAGAGCAGTCGTCCAGCAATTGGAAGGTTACAGGTTTGAGCCCAGGTCCTACACCAAGCATGTCGAGGTGTCCTTGACCAAGATACTGAATTGCTAACTGCTCCACAAACTCCATATGGTGGCAGCCCATGGCTCCTATACAATAGGATGGGTTTAAATACAGAAAATTCCAAATTTCCCCTTGTGGGACTGATAAGGGAATCTGTTTTCTTATTTGTCATTAATTATCCCCTGCATGTCTTTTATTTATGATGAGAGGAAACTGGAGCACCTGAAGGAAAGCTGTGATGACATGAGGAGGACATGCAAACTCCAAAAAGAAAGGACCTTGTGCGTGATTCAAACTAGGACCCTCTTGCCATGTGGCAACAGTGCTAACTGCTGTGCCACCATGACACATTAGGAAATCATTAATTTCCTTTCATCCTTTAATTCCCCTGGGGAATGCAGCTGCCCACTGCTTCTATATAATAGGATGGGTTAAATGTAGAGGACACATTTCCTTGTGGGAATACAATGACCAAATAAAGCGGCTAAAGTAAAGTATTGTGTATGTCTACAGATCATCCTGTGACACAATATATGTAAACTGTGACATACTATATGCTCTAATATTTCTTCATTGGCAGCATCTTCTTTAGGGGGGGAGATTTTCTGCCTTTATTTGACAGGATACTTGAGAGAGAGACAGGAAAGGCAGAGAGGGGGGATGATATGTAACAAAGGGCACGGGTCAAATTCAACACTCAGGCGATTGTGGTAAGGACTTGGCCTTATGTGACAGACACACTCTTAGGTGAGCCACTGAGGCATCCCCCATTTTCAGCATTTTCATTGCATGACTCGCTTGTTGCAGAGACCTGACTCTCTGCCTCAGGTGTTTGAGTGTCTTTCACTGCTTCTGTCTCTATGTACCATCATAATTTAGTGTATATGTATAGTCCCAGACACTCAGATGTTGTAGCTCTAGGACGAATTCCCTATGGAGCAAACATGGTGCTGTTACTGATGCGGCCACATATTGTTTATTGCCAGTACACTGAATCCATGTGTGTGCGTATTTTATATGTATGTATTTATGTGTGCATGTTTCTATGTGCCCGTTTGCTCATGCACCCAAATATGCCAGTTTGTGTGCATATGCAACCGTCTATGTGTGTTTGTGACTGTAATATCAACCAAATATTGCACCAAGTAACTGACTCATGATCATCAAAGTGCTAGAATAGCATCCATTAAAAGTTTGTCTGTTGACATGTGCTTCTACTAATGCACCTCATTACTTAACCCTTGGAATTGATGTCTCTCAGCCCTGGTGGTTTATTATCACGCCTTGACATTTTATATAAGCATGAAAAACATACTTAAGACTGAGTGAAACTATAGCTAAGTATTATTTAAGCCTGTTAAGAGATAAATGTTAGGAGGACATCATGCTAAATAACGTAAAACTGTCTAATAATAGGTCTGGAGTTGCCCAACTGACATTTAGCAAAGCATCACTTATTTGAGGTAATGAGATTCCTTAAAAAAGAGCGTGAAATTCACTAAATACACTAAGATTGACGAAGAATAATAAGAATGAATATGCAAATCATACTAAGAATGATTCTGGTACTTAGAGTTAGGGATCGTTTAAAATGTAAAATACAAAGAATCTGTACAACTGCGTTTGAACCCTATCTCTAGTAAATATATTTAGTAAGAAGACATAACATACCATTCAAGATTAAAATGGTTTCTAGCTTGCAAAGTGTTTGACGAGCTGAATTGGGATACTACATCTAATGCATGGTGCGTACCTTTTGAGTCATGGTGGCTAAGCCAGTTGAGTGCACGCCTGGGAGCAGGTGTTGTGGCTTTGTATCCCACCGCATAGCTAGGTAAATGTGAGGCATTCATTGTAAAGCACTTTGAGTAGTCATTAGATGAGAAAAGCACTATATAAGAACAAGGCTATTTACCAGTTACCATTATTGGTCCTAACCAACCACTAAAAAATCCCCTAAACCATCACATACTTATGAGAAATCCCAAAATTAGAGCACTGGGTATAAAATAAAATAAATGAAAATTATTTTTATAGAAGACCCAGTTAGTATATATATTTCAGAATCAGTTTACTAGCTATATAGGTATTCTCAGGCTTTCACAGGTACTTCAAATAGAAAGACAACACAACATA
>OMLC01041699.1:0-10973 GCA_900302585.1 Regalecus glesne
ATGTTGTTGTTTTTAAGGGACCATGTGAAACTTTTCACATTAATGTCACCATTCAATATATGGCACCGGATTATAGCATCAAGCTAGTCCACATCTGGAGTGCAGTCCCTGCATGTCTTTTTGAAGGTGGGAGGAACCCCGAGCACCCAAAGCAAACCCACTAAGACACAGGGAGAACATGCGAACTCCACATAGAAATGAGCTGAAATGGAATTCAAAACCAGGACTTTCTTGCTACGATGCAATAGTGCTAACCACTGTGCTACACAATAATAACACATGTCAAAACAAATCAGTTATTGGGAGGCTTTCAATTTTAAGATAGAAAAATACATTCCTTGGAAAATGTTTTGATCGACCACAAGTGAAAATAAAAATCCTTAAGGGCACAGATTTGATTCAAAATAAACAAACCTTTGACAACCTCAAATTGAAATAAAAGCCCAACTAAGCATCTTGGATTGAAAAATCCACACATAACAATACAAAAACAATGTCAATTAACCCACTGGCAAGGCAGCAGTGTGACCCTGAGCATACCTGTTGTGGTGGTAGGCATAATACTCTCCATCCCAAACTGCAACGCTGACGATGGCATGCTTCAACTGCAAGACATCGGTCATAGGCATGAAGCAAAGACTCTGAACACAGGCAACGAAGCACCTGTCAGTGTAGAAAGTATATCATATATCCTACCACAAACCTCAGAATGCAGCAACTGCAGAGCACGTTCCACGTCTTGAAGGGCTGATCTGACAGCAAGCTCAATCTGTGCAAACAAACACAAAAGGCTTATCCGAGGGGCTCCCGTGGATGAGGGTCTCGGTATCGAGAGCAGCTTTTACTATCCTTTACTATAGATACTGTTGTGTGGCTGTATAGTTCTCTGGATCTGAGATTGTGATATTAGAGCTAGCTAGATGAATAAACTTGATTAGACATACGTTTTGGTCCTTAAAGACACAGAGCTGATCCACATGAACGAATAGAAGCACCAGTTTCCATTCTCCCTGCGTACCAGCAGCCTGTGGGAGAAGATATGAAGATATGGATACAGGTGAGGTTCTTGCATGTTAATGCCTAAAACATCTCTATCCACTGGGAATAATCACGTGGTAGTTAAATGTACACTTTTTTTAAACGCTTTTTTCCTTTTTATCCCCTTTTTGCCCACCCGAATTCCTTGCGTTACCTACTGCTGGGTCGGTCTCTTTGATGCTCCTCTAGAACATCAACAGGAAGGAGGAAGTGGTAGCATGTGTCTCCTCCAAGTCACATGACCACTAGCCCTCACTAGTCCACACATCATGGTCTGGTGGGGAAAGCACAGTGCTTGGCCGTCAGAGGAGAATGAAGCAGAGTACTTTCCCTTCACTTAACCAAGAGGCCTGGACGACCCAGAGGGGGACACTAGTGAACCCAGAATACTTTATCCAACCTAACCCTTATACCCATGTGAGGCTTAGCCAATTATGACCCACTAACTATGGATCTGTGGCCGTGGTTGGAAACGGAACAGCTGGGATTCAAACACCCAACTGCATGATGCAGAGATGCACTTAACATAGGTGTCTTAACCCCCTACACCACCAGAGGCCCCTTAAATGTACACTTTGACATATATTTTCATATAATATACACATATTTTTACATATATTGTGGCGTTTTTCCTGATACGAATTGAGGATCTGAGGATGGGGGGGGTCACACATTAGTACTTATTCTAGTTTCACCGATTGGATGATGTGGTCATGCAACCATATTCCAATAAGCCCTTGTTGGGGAAATAGGAACATAAAATAAAAATAAAAAACTTTTTAAAAAAACTGTTCATGATGTAAGAATTGGAAGAAAATAGCAAACCATGGTTCAAAGTGTCAAGGTGTGGGAGTTGTCTCCTGTACCTGGTCACTACGGAGGTAGAGAGAGAGTTCCTGGGCTTGCTCCACCAGCGTCCTGCAGAGAGAAACGTAAGTATGACTTTCAGACACGAGATGGTAGACAAAACCATTTGGAGGTGTCATGCTCATCAGATCATTTGTACCTGGGCTGTGCAGATTCAGTGGAGTACACGGTGGTCTTGTCCAACAAGGGAGTGGTCAGCGCCGGGTTGAAAAGAGTCATCAGCTCTGACAAAGAGCAATCAACACTAAGATCAAAATCTACACTCAAAATTCATTCGTACACAATTTAGGCTTTTCCCACTGATAAGAAGCAGGGGCTGGGTGGAGCAAGCCACCCGGGAACTGACGAGCCTGAGGCAGCGGGTTCGAATCTACCGCGGGGCATCAGGAAGGGCATCTGGCCTTAATACCCTTCACTCAATCTAATACCATGTCCATACACTCCTTATTGATGTGTTGGAGTCTGTCAGGGGGGTTGATGGTGGAAGGATACTTTAGCGCATGGATATGAAACACAATAACATAAAGCCGGGAACTTTACCGTGGAGTCTTGACACCACGCTGGACAGCTCATTGCTGCAGGGAGGGAGAGAGTTACAGGTTTGAATGCTGCTGACCCGTCATGAATACCAGGCCGCACCATATTGAAAAGAGGTATTTCATGTCAGAATTGAACTAGGTCTTTACTCACCTGTGTCTACGAAGTCCAACTGATGCAAGGGCCGCCACATCTGAGGGCTGAACACTGTTCACTTCAAAATAAAGTCAAGAGCAGACAAGTTGCAGGGGTTAGGATATTGAAGAGAAATGGACCATTATACTCTCAGAGACAGCGATGCATTTTAGTATCAGCTTCACATATCAACACGATGGTGGAGGCTACCATGCAAGGCTCCATTCTGCTCCTCAGGAGCAGTTGGGGGTTTTGTGTCTTGCTCCAGGACACTTCAACACACTCTCCGGAGGCGCCGGGTATTGAACCAGTGACTTTCTGGTTACTAAGTGACTCACTCTACCTCCGGAGCCATGCCACCTGCCAGAATGTTGGTTCTACAGGATACTGGCTTTGAACAAATGTTCTTTTTAAACATGAATTTAACAGTGAAAACTCATTGGAAGTACATATACAGTATGAACTCTGGCTTGGGTCTGATGCCCCATGAATAATCACTAGATCAGTTCAAACATAGGATCAGCTTTGAAGGGTCCCTAAACTAGAAAAGTGCTCAATTAAGCTGAGACCGTTTACCTTTTATTAGTGATTGTTATAATCACAACCGATATAGCAGCTATACATTAAAACCCTTTTTTTAATTCTCTGCATCTTTTCCATTAATAATGACAACCATGAAGTTAGTACAAAAACGGTTTTGAATTGCAGAAACATTATAAAATTTGAAGCAAAGACAAAAGCTAAATATATGAGTCAAAAAGAGAAATCCTAAGTCAGATTCTGTTGTATGCATATGATGTCGAAACATGAGCATGAATTTGGTCCATGCGGACAGCATAATAAAGACTTGTGTTTAGTAAAACCATAATACCAAGTGATATATATCAGAGGATGAACTCCATGTTTACTAGTTGTCCACCTATGGCTTGATATCAGACCAGCTGTCAGTGTAACTTACCGGTATGAGGGACAGATGCTGACGGGGCTATCCGAGGGCAAAGCAGTGTAGTCACTGGGAGTGAGGAGAGATAAGAAATATAAAAGATGAACAACTCAAACATGATCCCCACGCAGTCAAACTTCACAACACCAAATATAACCAGTGCTGACTATGTGGCTATAGTGTCATCATCATATTCATGAAGCAATGACTTTCTATTTTGATGTTTTTGATCCCCACCTTTAAAGTTATATTTTGATCCGAGCAAAGCAAAGGCAGACTAAGTATTTAGAGCAAAAGTCCCACATCCAGATAAAATTCAATCACATCCCGGGAAGAATTTGCAAAAAGTATATCTGAAAAACACATGAGTAAAAATGGACTAAATCCTCCCAGGTGGAAATAGAGACATCCTGGCATTAGCTCTGTGTTAAAGCTTATCAATACAAACAAACATGATCCCCACAGCTAGCTACAATCAATCCCACTAAATGATATTCCACAGCAACCTGACCACTAGTTTAAAACAGTGATCATCAGTTTCCACTTTGCTGGTTTTCTTGAATTAAAAACACACAGAATTGATCAAGAGAGAGACAAACATCAAAGTTTCCAAAGAAGTAAGACCTGGTGTCCATGTGAGCCCCAGCAGCACCATTATAACCAGTGGCGAACACATCCTACGTCTACTAATGCCCATGATGGTCCGTGCAGGTCTGATCCGTCGTCCTCTGTTGTGCTTTCTGTCTTGCTTTCTGTCAAACTGCTCAGTTGTCTCTCTATCCCGTCCCTCTACCTTCACTGTAATAAGCACTTACAGTTGACCCAGGTAAGCCGTTTAACTCATTAATATGCACAGGGGGTGGGACCAACCTGCTGCTTGAATCCTATGGCCATGAAACTTTAATTTTGACAAATGATCTAATGGAGCTGGAGTGGCAAAGGCCAGATGAAATCATCTAGATCTGATAAAAGATAGGCCTGCTATCGATGGAATAAACTTCTGTTTCTGGCTTGTGGCAGGAGTTGCATCGGATATTCAGGTTTTGGGACTCAGTCAGGGAGTCAGCTTGTTCTGCCTCTGAAGAGGGCGTCATGACAATGCTATCACACCCCATTCATCAAATCGGATGTGTTTGGACAAACTGCTGAAAAATCCCAAGTTATACAGTAAATGACTGGATTTAGCTAGAAATCGGGCTTTATCAAGACTACTGTAACCACAGAGGAGAGCAAGGTCATGATTACAACATTTCCCATCAAGACAGAGGCATTTCTTATCTGGTCCCAGGTGAGATAAGGCCTAAGCTGTTAATCTGTCCCTTTAACAAAGTCTGCTGCTCTTTAGTCAACACACAATCACTCCGTTAAAGCATGTGGCAGCTCAGATATGCTCGTCCATCCCTGTACTGCTGTTGGCAAGCAAATGCAACGTGTAAATAAGTAATTTGGCCTTAACTAATACAGATGGAGAAGAGATAATCAAGAAAGCTGTTTTGGATGACCTCCTAACATGTGCCATCAACATGTTGCTTTTCTCTCAGGGTGTAATGTGTCTCAGTAGACTTCCCACAAGGTAGTGGGGTAGTGGTTGGCCATGAACAGCATCTGGGGACCACTGCAGCTCCCCTACCAAGTTAGCCTGAGGCCTCAAGGCACCTAATTACTGTGTGTGGCCATGGGGAGGCCTGGTAGAGGTCTTGGTGCAGGAGAGGTTATGTACTGGTGGGGGAAGACTTACATACTGGGCTGTCTCCCTGTTCTCCACAGGGGCTTGCCAGTGGCAAGATTGATAGTCTGAAGCACAATGGTGTCTGAATATTTGAGTATTTTACTGGATATGTATTGTACATTGGGTCTAGAGTTTGATGACCCACTGTGGTGACTGCTAATGGGAGCATCCAAAAGTAGCCATAGTCGTAGTATTTAGAGTTACTCCGATGCTGAAGAAGTCATGAACTAGTCTTGATCATACTTCATATAGCCCTGTCCCACCTGGATCACCAAAACACATACATTGTTGACTTTAGGCCTGCTTTTAATACAAGTAACACACCTAAACTGGTAAACAAACTCAAAATCCATCCAAATCCAAATCCAAATCCAAAATCCTACACATTTGTAATTCATGATAATGATCTATACAAATAAAATTGACTTGACTTGACTTGACTTGACTCTCGTCATCCATGACTGGACCCCCCCATCCAGGCCTCCAACACTATGTTGAAGTTTGCTGATGGCACCACAATAATGGTACTAATGTCCAGCAATGAGGAGACACAGTGCAGAGAGGAGGTTCAACGTGTGATCCAGTGATATTCAGATAATAACCTGGTCCTGAACACCAGAAAATCAACGAAGATCAAAGGGGACTTTAGGAGATCCAGGAAAACCACACAGCCCCCTCTCCACATAAAGGGTCAGTATGTTTGAGAGGGTCAATGACCTTCAAATTCTTGAGAACCCGTAAAACAAAGGATCTCTCGTGTTCCCAGAGGCTTTTTTTCCCCCAAGAAAACTCAAACAAGCCAAACATCCCTCTCAGCTCCTAGTAAAGAGAGGCACCATAGAGAGTGTCTTCTGCGGCTGTTCCATGGTGTGGTATGACAGCTGCACGAGAAGGGCTTGGCCTGTGTGGTAAAAATGGCATAGAGTATTATGAGAACCGTGATCCCAAACATGGATACGGTGTATGCTAGCCATCTACATACGAAGACTAGCAACATGAATAGGGGTCCAACCCACCCAGGCCACAGTCTGTTTCTCCCTTTGCCATCAGAGAAGAGATATAGGGCCATTGAAGTCTGAACTAGCAGACTGGAGAAAAGCTTCTTCCCCAGAGCTGCAGCCTTCATCCCCACACAACCTCCCTGAGGCCTTTAGTACGCAAAAGTACATTTCTAAGTGCCTCATCCAAGCCGCAATGTTACAATGGCATTCAGTAGATGCTTTTATACAAAGCAACACAGATTTTAGAGTTAGTACAACACCAGTAAGGATCTATTCAAGAGTGCTTTATTTGATGTCGATAGAAGACACTACTTCATTATATCCATCCTATTTATCTTCCTTATTTTTCTAGTCACTATAATCAATCTTGTTTTTATCTCTTTTTTCTATTACCGCTAGTTTCTGAGTCACCAAAAGTGCTTTTGTTGTATGCCTACAATGACCATAAAGTGTCTCAATCTCAATCTCGAATAGGTTTAAGGAGTCAGCTTTTTTCAGCAGAGAGTGTTATGACCCCAAAAGGTTATCGGAAACTTTACCTAAGTGTGAACGCTCCACGTTTTTCTTCTTGTTTTCCCCTGTAGCTGATTGGCACAGCACACACCTCTGAGTCAGGCATCACCAGTTTAGTCCCACCTCAAGACGTCAGGAAAAGGGTAGCTGGCCTTAATCCCCCATGCTTGGTAAACGTGAGGGCGTATATTACCAAGTGCTTTGAGTGGTCGCTAGACTAGAAAAGCTCTACCAAAAAATATGTCAATTTACTACTTACCATCATAAAGCATCTAGCTATGAAGGTAATACATTTATTATGTTTTATAAGGTGTCATCAGAACATTATTTAGGATTAAAAGATATCTTACATTATCTAACAAGGATGCTCCAGTGAAGTACCGATCATTGATCTACTATCAAACTACAGTATCTGTGCTGATTACGCAGGGACAGTAACCAGCAAGGAAAGTTTACGCTCCTACTATTGCATGCATAAAAATGGACAGATTAGATGCTAATCTGTCCAAAAATATGCATACATTTTGTTAATCCTGGCAATTATGAAAACGTCCTATCAATTGTCTGCTAAAAGTTAAAAGTGTTAATTCATCAAAGTTACAATGTATAAAACTGATATTTTTAAATGCGACATATCTAAAACATCTTTTTATCATCATGTGACTTTGAAGCTAAAGGCCACACCCATCTAAATGTATAACTAGTGGACTGGTGTCTAAGACATTGCTAAAATGGTTCAACTTGTATGGTTCTCCTTGAACCTGTTAAAACAATGGAAATGGGAAAGGTTAAAAGATGTTTACCTTACTTTGGATGTTGGTGCTTCCTACTAATCCACATGCACTCCTTATTATCCACGCTAAGTCTGCATGTCTTTGTTTTTATTCCTGTCTTTTTCGATGTCTATGTCCTGTCCTGTCCTCTTTTCCATCTATGCTTGAGTCTGTGTCTTATGTTCATCCTGCTTATGAGACATTTTTAAGCTGCTGTTTCATTAAAAAAATCTATACAGATAAAGGTATCACTATATAACTGTAGTTATAGCTGCCAATTTAAAACTGCCTGGCTGTACGTCTTGTGAATTTGCTGAGGACTGCCTCTAATATTCTCTCTTCAGGTCTCATGTACATGTACACAAACACAGGAACACATGCATCTTACACGTACACATGCACATGTTAAGTGTCATATGTCTTGTGTCTCACCCGTGTACATTCTAGATGCAGCTTCTGTATATGCTCCTGACAGTCTCTGCTCTTGAAACTGTGAGTTGTGAACCTTAAAAGACAAATACCACATTTCATTTCAATGCACATGTATACACTAAGGACCTGAACTAGGCATAGAACAGCACAAATTTAGATAGTGCTCTGAAAAATATGCGTTTTTCAAGTCATGATTTGAATTCCCTACAGTGCTACTGTTGTTCACAGGAGATCTTGAGTGTGGTAGAAATGTTAGACTTGTCTCTGGCATAGAAAACACATGTCGTGATTAGTCCCCATGTTACGGGGGTGAACACAGGCTTAGTGGAGCTTAGAGGGGGTTAAGGCTTGATACCTCTCCTGATGCCCTGTGGTGGGCTCGAACCCACAACATCTGGCTTGTCAGTTCCTGAAGCAAGAGCTCTAACCACTGAGCAACCGTGGCCCTGTTATCTCTGGCGTATCTTAATTAAATATTTAATAATCAATAATGCTCAATAATCCAGGTAAGGAAATTACTTCTCTCAATATACACATCCAGATGAACTGGTTCAACTTTTTATGATACCTCTGGGATATGAAACAACTGTCTGAGATAATAATCACTCTCACCATAACCCCGATAGAGAATGTGGACTGCATTTACAGCCTGTTATCATCTCTCAAGGACAGTTCAGTGTGCATAACCTTCTGTAAAAGCATGGTCCACAGGCCTATTTATCTGTCTATCTGCTTAGCTTTCATAATCAGACCGACCAGTGTGTTCAGTGGATACACAAATGGATAAATACTCAATACCATGAGAACAGTCAAATTTTCTGTCTAGCATTTGAAAAGGATTTTCCTTAACCTACCCCTCTTCCATCCTCTTGTGTAACTACTGAGCATTCCTTCCTTGTTTTAGGGGCACCATGGCTCAGGTGGTAGAGTGGGTCGTCTAGTAATCAGAAGGTCGCTGCTTTGATATACAGCTCCTTCAGAAAGCATCTTGTAGTGTCCTTGAGCAAGACACTGCACCCCCTCACTGCTCCTATACAATAGGGCGGGTTAAATCCAGAAGATACATATCATCGTAGAAATAGAATGACCAAATAAATTGACATTTCTGCTAACCTTGTGGATTCTGAAGATGGGGTTAGCTTAAATATATATTTTGAGTCAATGGAGGCAAATTCTTGATTTTTGATTATGGGTTATTCAAAATACAATTGATTTGACTTAACTTGACAATAGAAAATATAAATCCACAACTAGTCAAATTGGCTGTGGGTAGTTTTGCATTGTCAAAATTTAACCCTACAAGAGTGTTTGCATTGCGTCTATGAACTATCTTTTTGTTGCTATTTGGGGTTTTTGATTTGTTTTTGACAGTTCAGATGGTTTTAATGGATTAACAGAGTTGTATATCCCAAAAACACATTGACTTAAAACTGGAAAACGGATGCTAACTTATTTTCAATCTGTTGACACCAAAACGTTTTTAAAACAAAATCAAGCAACCTACGTGTTGCTTTTTTTAAATTCCCTTACCTGAAATAGAAACGTAGCAATCGAGGTTTACTTCAGTGAATTCAGGCGCGTTCCCGAGACGCCACGGACACGTGGAATACATATTCTTTGGGGGATTCAGAATTTGCTACCACAGTCTGCTCAGCAGCGCTGCTACTTGACCAGCTGTACGGAACCAAACAATATTGTACAGATTATACTGCACTGCTTCAGCTGGAAGGTGAAACTCAACTCAACACGAAACGGGCATCTATCCAAGGAACGAAGCCATCTGGAAACAAACATTGTACGGCGAGTTTTAGGAATTACGAATTGAACATCGGGACGGCGAACACAATTTGTTTGGCGTCCTCAGAACAGGATCATCGTCTACATCAGATCGCGAGTGATTAACGTTGAGGCATATCTCATTTCAGCCTTTTTCGAGACATTTATTGAGTTGTGGGACATTATTTAAACCCCTTTATCTTTCGTGTGGCTTCATGTCAGCCTCTATTTTACCCGGCCCGGATTGTTACCCATTTCACATAGTACTGTGTTATGGCATTAGTAAGTGTTATCACGCATGCGCGTAAGGGTTAGAGTTTGTGGTATACTGGGAATTTATGATACAGTCGGACAGATTTCGATGACGTACAACAACTCGTTTTGTCCGTGATTCTGAGTCCTACATTATAATCAGATGAAACGTAAATATATATATATATGTATCTTTTCGCCACAGGTCAGTCTGCCTGAATCGTTGAAAACATGGGACGAATTTTCCTGGACCACATTGGTGGGACGCGCCTCTTCTCCTGCGCCAACTGTGACACCATTCTGACCAACCGGTCGGAGCTGATCTCTACACGCTTCACTGGCGCAACAGGCCGGGCTTTTCTTTTCAACAAGGTGGCCACAAGCCTTAGTCCACATCAGGCAATATAGTGTTGCCTTTGCATAACTGTAGATTTCATTTTTTGATATAATGAACAATTGGTATAATCCATTTTAACAATACATTTAATTCATCAAGGAGAGTATCATTAGCCTACCAACCAATCCATTATCTATTATGTGCAGTAGTGGGCCATGCATTGCAGACTTGGGCCTCAGAGTGAAATTTGTGGTGTTGCAGCTGCAAAGTGGAAAGGACAAATTGAGAGGCATAAAATCTGAACAGGCATGAAATATAGGAAAGCAATTCAAAGAAGAGGAAATATTACAAAATTGAACAGTATATACAGTATGGGTTTTAAAGCATGTTGTGCACATATATACACACCCAAACACCCAGCTGGGCAACTTGTGCCCCACACCACAAGCACGCCTGTACCACCCTTATGAGGTTGCTGATGTTTTGCATTGTGTGTGTGTGTGTGTGTGTGTGTGTGTGTGTGTGTGTGTGTGTGTGTCAATAGATAGATCTTTATATCCAGGAAGGAAATTATTTTTCTTAACCAGCACATGCAACAGAGAACACAGCCTATAGAATTTTTTAAAATGACATTTTCTAC
>OMLC01041711.1:0-10864 GCA_900302585.1 Regalecus glesne
ATAGGAGAAACAGCGGAATCCATAGCACACCCATGCTTCTGCCTGTAGTATTGCCCCTGATATGTGAAGTACGTAGACTGAGGACATAGTTTCAGCAGCAGACACACTTGGTCAGAGTTAACGGTGGTCCTGTCTCTGAGGAAACGATTGTCCTGTAATTTCTCACGGACAACCTCAACTGGCTCATCAACAGGGAAACATGTGAAGAGAGACTTAACATCAAATGACACCATCGTTTCACCCTCATCCATGTTAATGTCCGTCACCTTCTCAACAAAGTCCATAGTGTTGAGAATATGATGATTATCATTACTGCCTACTAACGGGTTGAGAACAGAAACTTTGAGATATTGTAGGTGACCGAATTAATCATGCAAACAATTGGTTTCAAGGGCAAATCCTGTTTATGTAATTTGAGTAAAACATACAGTCTAGGTGTAGTTTCCCCTGGATGCAGCCTATAAGACACATATTTGTCGATAGCCTTGTCCTGTTCTAACCGTTTTAGACAATCTATCACTTTCTTTTTGTAACTACAGCCTGGATCTTTCTTAAGGGGCTCATACGTGGCTCTGTCGCTAAGCAGCGTCATTACCTTTGCACGATAGTGTGTCTGGTTTAACACCACAGTACATCTGCCCCAGTCGGCCGGGAGGAGGGTGATGTCTTCGTCCCTACCAAGAGTCAGGAGCGCCTTTCTCTCATCTCTGCTGGTTACATTACTTGTAGGACTCAAATGCTACGACTTCCTCCTTCTTGTCGACGTTCTAGAGGGGTATCAAAGAGACTGACCCAGCATTAGGAGGTTGAGGTGAACACCCAGGTACTTGTAGGACCTCACCATGTCAATGTCCATCCCCTGGATGTTCACCGGTGTCAGAGGGGAGCGCGTGCACCTGCGAAAATCCACCACCATTTCTTTGGTTTTACCCGCATTGATCTGGAGTCGGTTCTGCTGGCACCAGTCCCCAAAGTTGTGAATTAGCTCCCTGTACTCCCCGTCATCCCCATCTGTGATGAGGCTGACGATAGCAGAGTCGTCAGAGAACTTCTGTAGGTGGCAGGTGGGTGAGTTGTGGAAGAAGTCTGCAGTGTAGAGGGTGAAGAGGAACGGGGCCAGGACTGTTCCCTGTGGGGCCCCCACACTACAAACAACCAAGTCTGATAAACAGTCTGGTGTCCTCACATATTGTGGGCGGTTGGTGAGGTAGTCCAGAATCCAGGTTGTGAGGTGATGGTCCACCCCTGTGTGCTCCAGCTTGTCCCCCAGAAGCCCAGGCTGTAGGGTGTTGAAAGCACTGGAGAAATCAAAGAACATGATCCTCACAGTGATGATGATGAGAACAACAACAGCAACAACAGCAATAACAATAAAAATTATTATAATGACCTCTCCGAGGAACCATCACCTTATCGTGGTGGAGATGTTTGAGTAATGAGTAATTAGCACACACCCCTCTAGGGTGTGTGCCAATTAAAGAGGGATCACATCACTCAGCCTCCCTGGAAAAGTCTACTCTAAGGTGCTGGAAAGGAGGGTGCCGGCTAGTAGTCGAACCACAGATTGAGGAGGAAAAATGTGGACAATGTGGATTCCATCCTGGTCGTGGAACATTGGACCAGCTCCTTACGCTTGCAAGGATCCGTGGGGGTGGGGGGTTGGGGGGCTGGAGTATGCCCATCCAGTCTACATGTGTTTTGTAGATCTGGAGAAGGATTATGACCGAGTCCCCCAGGATATATTGTGGGAGGTGCTGTGGGATTATAAACTAAGACGGTCACTACTCTGGGCCATCCAATCTCTCTACGCTCAAAATGAGAGTTGTGTCAGAGTTCTGGGTAGTAAGTCAGACTCTTTCCCAGTAGGGGTTGGTCTCTGCCAGGGTTGATCCTTATCACCTATCCTGTTTGTGATCTTCATGGACAGGATCTAGTCATGGAAGAGAGGGGTTGCAATTTGGTGAATTTGGGATTAAATCACTGCTTTTTTCAGATGATGTGGTTCTGTTGACATCATCAGTCTCCAACCTCCAACATTCACTGGATCAGTTAGCAGCTGAGTGTGAAGCGGCAAGAGTGAGGATTAGTATCTCTAAATCTGAGACCATGGTTCTAAGCAGGACACCAGGGGTTTGTGCAATCCAAGTAGGTAATGAGTCCTTACCCCAAGTGAGGGAGTTGAAGTATCTCAGGGCCTTTGTCTCAAGTGAGGGGAGAATGGAGCATGCGTTAGACCAAAGAATTGGAGCTGCCAGAATGGTATTGCACTCCCTTTATCAAACCCTCGTTACCAAGAGAGAGCTGAGCCAGAAGGCAAAGCTTTTGATCTACCGGTCAATTTTTGTGCCCTCATGACTGAAAGAACAAGATCACGCATAAAGCAACTGAGATGAGGTTTCTTAGGAGGGTGTCTGGTGTCTCCCTTAGAGATAGGGTGAGAAGCTCCGACATATGTGAGGGACTCGGAATAGAGCCGTTGGTCCTACAAATAGAAAGGAGCCAGTTGAGGTGGTTCGGGCATCTAGTAAGGATGTCACCTGATCACCTCTCAAAAGAGGTTTTTCAGGCACGTCCAGCTGGGAGAATGCCACGGGGTAGACCAAGGACCAGATGGAGGGATTATATCTCCACACTGGCCAACGAACGCTTTGAGATCCACCATCTATGATGGAAAATTGTTCTCACCCCATGCAGGACTACATTGCTGGGCTAGAGAGTTCCTTCAGTGATAGGTTACTGCATCCGGGTGTCTGAAAGAGCGTTTTCGTAGGTATTTTCTTCCTGCAGCTGTCAGGCTCTTTAATCAGCACTGCTCCCACAATAGAACAACCCCAAAACATGTACAGCATTAACCAACTACAACATACTGGATAACTAATAATGAATGGAATCTGTCTATCTGTCCATACTGTATATAATGTACATATTTCCTACCCTACCCTGTTTAATCTTGTCTATACTACATATTGTTTCCTGGTTGTGATGTCTCTGTTACTGTGCTCTACACTGGCTGCGGTTACACCGCAATTTCCCCCAGTGGGACTAATAAAGGAATATCTTATCTTATCTTATCTTATCTTAATCAGAGCTAGTGGATGTTGACAGGGAAAGGAATGCTTGGAGGTCCCGGCTGAAATCTGCTACCTCCACGACCCGACACTGGATAAGAGGTTGACGATGGATGGATCGACTGTATTGTTTTATTGTACTATTTTTTATCACATAATGAATTGAATATTTTTAAAAATTCATTATATGCCTCGTCAATATCTTTTCCATCATATGCCCTTTTCCTATTTTGTGCTATTAAATCATTTTTTATGATCTCATTACTTCTTCTGTTTTCACTTATATTTATTGGTATCAATTTTTTTACTGTTATTACAATAATATAACACAAAAATAGGAAGATGGTCATTAATGTCTGTTAATAGAAGCCCACTCTCTCTATTATTTTTCATAGTTTTTGTAAAGATATCATCTATTAACGTGGCACAGTGTGAATTGATTTTGCTTGGTTTGGTGATTGATGGATATAAGCCCATACTGTACACAGAATTGATAAACTCTTCTGTCATTTTATGTATTTGGGGGGCTTTAGGAGGTCTATCTTGAAATCACCACAGATGAACATAAGTTTTTGCGTAAATTGTGTAAACATGCTTTCCATCCAGTCTTTACATTTTTCGATATCTGATCCAGGTACTCAATATACACAGCTTACAATTATATTTTTCATCTTTTAAACATAGATTTCCACGGTTATACACTCTAATAAATCATAAACCACTGCTGTCATACTTTCAATAATTTTATGTTTCAAACTTTTATCTACCTATACTTTTATCTACTTTTATCACTCCTCCATTATTCTTCTTTTTTCTGTTCACATAATTGAGTTCATATCCATCCAGATCAAAATATGTTCCCTTCTCTTCACTAATCCAGGTTTCTGATATGGCTATGGTATTGAATGGAATCTTGAGCTATCTCAGATATTCTTTTTTGCAGTTACAATTGGCACATAGGCTTCTACTATTGAAATGAATAAATGACATTTTATGGTCTGATTTAACCAATTTATTAAACTGATTTTCTGAATAATAACTGCAGTTGTTGATATCACTAAATAGGTTGGTTTCCAGATCAATATTGTTTTCTATATATTGTATTTTGTAGTATGTGTATGCAAATATTTCCAGTCCCATGTGCTCAAGATCAACTGTCCGTGACGGAGATGGGTAAGATCAGGTTTTGTTATGTTAAGTGGTATCTTCAGTTTGGGAGTTTTGTTAATTACCTTGCTTGTTTCCTTCATATGTATTTGTCCAGTTCCTCAATGTTTCAAATGACCAATACCCTGGCCTCTTCTGGTGTTCCAAGAAGTTTTACGAATATTTTACAATTTTGTGTCCAAGTGTTTTGGATTTTCCCCTTCATCCTCAGTAGTTGAGCCTTTCTTGAAATGTCTACATTTCCTTTTGTCAAGTGTTCATTTAGATAAAAATCAGAGCCTCTCATCTTTCTGCTTTGTTTCAATAGTTGAGTTTTATGCTTTTTGTTCGCAAATCTGATTATGATGGCCAGTTAATCTGCTTTACTTCTCCGAGGTACAGTGTGGCAGGCTTCAATGTCATTGTTCTCCACTACAATTAATTTGGTCTTAAGGAAAGAAGTCCCCTGTTGCTCCAAAGACTCAGCTTCTTCCTCATTATTCTCTTCTCCATTATTCCTCTTTGACACTAGCGTATGATCGAGGTTTAGTCTCCAGACTCAAAATGACATTGTTCTTTCGAACATACTGCTCCAGATAATTGACTCAGTTTACCAAGAAGACAATCCTTCTCTCCTTCTCCTTGTTCTGTACCCTCAGTTTTTAACTTCCTCTGATAAATCCAGGATGCCTTCTACTGTAGTCTGACAGCAGAAATTTCTTCCACAAGAAAGTTGATGGATTTTTTTAATCTTGTTCACCTCCTCAACTGAGGTAATCTCTTTCTTTGGTCCCATTGTTCCCCTTAGCTTAGCCTAGCTTAGTAGGTAGCAGCCTCGTCAAATCGATGGTGCCCAACCATTGCGACTTTGAAAAAATATTTTAACGTCCAAACTTTTAGTCATCTGCAACCTTTTGAGTAAGTCTCAGCCCATAGATCAATCTTGACCACGAAGACACATATATAGACATCCCACTTTGAAGCCAAGTAATGGATAGTAGCAGAGCAGTGTGAGATGTCTTTTCACATGTCCAATTGTTGTGTGGTAATAATAATAACAATAATAACAATAATAATTAATATTATAATGCAGAAATCCGCAGTGCATAAGTACAATTCAGCCGTACAATTCATCTACCATTCTACAAAGCCAAACAGCTGGCTTGGTCATGTGAACAAACATCATCATCTTTGCAATCATTCAAGAGTTTAATAGGAGCTTTAATATCTATTGCTGTTGATAGGCTAAAATAAAGATGATTATATCTGTATGTGGGAGTGGACTTTTTCTTTTTACCACCTTGCAACTGAATCCTCGGTGCATGCTCACAGTAACCTGAGCAATGACTGGACAGTGAAGTGGTTGTCTGTGTTTCACTTTGTTCCGTTTTTTTTACCCTAAACCCTACAGTATGGACGGTTAAAGCACTACCCTTGCTTACTTACAACTTTATTCAGTTCCACAAATCACAACACATGTGAAACTCGCCAGCATAACTCTTGCAGCTGTGTCCCACTCCAAGAGTTCCCCTGGACAAGATACAAGATACAACCAAAATCGTATTGTTACAGTCTGTAAATGAAGTACAACCAGGTGGAATTTCAATTTTTTTGGCCCGACCAGTGATGTACCAAGGAGGTCAGTGATGGACCATAGAGGTAAGGCACATGCGCATGCACGCACACACACACGCACGCACACACATACACACACACAAACTGCATGCTCAAGTGCCAATGTGCGGGTGCATGATGTGTGTGTTAGATCTGTGTCTAGTGTCTGAGATAACAGACCAGGGAGGACAAAATATAAACAGCATTGATGGTCCTTACATCTAATCAGCCAGCAGGGAGGCCAGCGGCTGTCAGAAATGGACTGTGATGGACAGCATTTTTTCCATCAAGGTAATATCGTTGTATGCCTTGTACGACAATGAAGTATCTCAATCAATCAGCCCACTCTTGTCCAATGTTAATGCCTGAGATGCCTCATTGTCTTTTTCTGAGGGAACCTGTTTCCTTGAAGATGAGGTTGACCTTGCTGATGCCAATATGGCAAAAAGTGACACAGAGAGGAGACTAATTGAGTGGTCGTTAGACTAGAAATCGCTATATAAGAACTAGTCCAGTTGAGGGGCGGCATAGCTCAGTGGGTAGAGCAGCTGCCTGGCAATTGGAAGGTTGCAGGTTCAATCCCCGGTCCTGCATACAGCATGTTGAGGTGTCCTTGAGCAAGCCACTAAGCCCCTAGCTGCTCCCCGAGTGCCATACGTTGGCAGTTCACTGCTCCTATATGATAGGCTGGGTCAAAAATGCAGAGAAATATGAATTTCCCCTCGCTGGAATGATAAGGGAATCATTTTTTATGGGGGCGGCATAGCTCAGTGGGTAGAGCGGTCGTCTGGCAATCGGAAGGTTGCAGGATCGAACCCCGGTCCTGCATACGGCATGTCGAGGTGTCCTTGACCAAGATGCTTAACCCTGAACTGCTCCCCCAGTGCCATATGTGGGCAGTTCACTGCTCCTATACAATATAGGTTGGGTCAAAAATGCAGAGAAATACAAATTTCCCCTTGAGGGACTGATAAGGGAATCATTATTATTATTATTATTACTGTAGTGCACAAGTAAGAGCATAATCCATAATGATAGCTTAATAGAACTCCTCTGATTTTCAGTAAGGTGACAACATAGAATGACTTTAATACGCTTTAAATCAGTCTCAGGCAAATAATTAAAATTGATGATGAATAACATTGTCTCATTTCTGTGTAGCTACTCAGACTGACAACATTGCGAATCAACACATATTTATCTTATATTGTAGAACGAGAAAGATGAATTTGAACCAAAGAAAAACACGTTCAAGCGGACTTTATGCCTGATCATAGTCTCTCAATCAGTCTTAAGATAATTATGTATCAGCAGACATGTTGTCTCAAGCACCTTTCAATCTTTCATAGTTTATGCACTCTACAGCAGGGTCAATAGTCAATACTATTAATGTGTATACATTATTCAAAAGCGGCTGAGTCAATAGTTAATGCTAAAACCCTGAACCAGCCCTTTAGGCTGTCTTCAAATTCAATCCAGTGTTTTATATGTGGTGGAGTAAGAACTATTATCTGATCGTATGAAAGGTAAAAGGTTTAGAATAGTAGCACACAGCACATCCATCTCAAAAATACTACTGGAACCCTTGCAGCTCTTCCTCACCTGCCGTCCATTTCCCTTTGAGCCTTGGACACTGCAGCGGCCTAGGCTGCCATTTGGAGTGGTGCCACAGCTGCTGATCAATTGCAGCTGTTTTTCAGCACGGTCAGCACGGTCCAGCAGCTCCTCGATGAATTGTTGCAGGCGAACCTTGGCATTAGCTTCACGGGCTGCTGTCTCCTGAAGGAACTGGTCAATCTGGGAAACCTCCCTAGGGGGCAGGGGAAAAGGGATATCTCAAAGGGCACGAATAAAGACTTTAACAAAACTTACCAGTTTAACTCTCCATTCATAGTTTGTGAAGGTTGACATCTATAAGGTAATAGACTGCTTATCTACCAGAGACAGTACACTGCTGTCATTATCAGGAGCACGTGCCATTTAGTCTTCTATTATTTTCCTACATTCCAATAGAACCATCCTTCTCTGGCATACAAACTAGGGCTAAGCTGCTGCTCGTACTTCATGACATCAATGCTCATGGATAAGAATAGATAAGGGACTTCTGGTTGGCAGTTGAACATGTAGGATGCGTGTCCCTATCGCTCCTGAATCAGTGACCAAAGTGTATACATTTCATTGGACCAAATTGTGCATATTTCTGTTGAGCTGGTGTCTTGAGAGTCCTCTAAATAACTCAAATCAATTTGAGGAATCTAAGTATATAATGATGTCTTCTCGGCCAAAAACAGAGTCTGCAAAAGCAGGCCGTGGCAGGCCTGCATCCTTTCCTGACTCATACATGCCACCGGTCAAGGACGAGCTTAAATAGTCTATTGAGAGCATACAGAATAAGCTCGACACATGCACGGAGCAACTCTATTGGTGCTGGAGTATGGTGCTTCAGATCACATCAGTTCCATTAGCAAATTACAGGCTAGCGTTGGCTTGCTGACATCTAGGGAGACATACCTAGACGATATATGCAAAGACCTGCAAAGTAGAATGAGGAGGAACAACATTCATCTTCTGGGAGTAAAGGAGGGAGCGGAGGCGCCAGGGCCGACAGAGTTTGTGGCTGGGCTACTTCAGGAGCTCCCCAGCCTAGAAGAGAAGCTGCTACCAGACAGAGCCCACTGAACCCTGCAACCCTATTCTGATCGGAGTCACCTCTAATGCCAGTATTCAGAGGTTTCTGACACACAGTCCTGCTCTGGAAGCCAAGGGGCGGCATAGCTCAGTGGGTAGAGCAGTTGTCTGGCGATCGGAAGGTTGCAGGATCGATCCCCGGTCCTGCATATAGCATGTCGAGGTGTCCTTGAGCAAGACACTTAACCCCTAACTGCTCCGCGAGCGCCATATGTTGTCAGCCCACTGCTCCTATACAATATGTTTGGCCAAAAATGCAGAGAAATCCAAATTTCCCCTTGCGGGACTGATAAGGGAATCATTTATTTATTTTTATTTTATTTTATTGATCTAAAACACTATTTTGACTGAAATCAGTATTCCTCTTACTCTATTAGCGACTAACTAACATACATGTGGCTACTCTATGTTAATGGTCATGAGTCTCAGGTAGCATAGAATAATAGTTATCAGTGTTTTTTGTAACTAGGGTTTTGTATACATCTCAGTTACAGAGATGCTTCAGCAAGGGGGGACCTGGGAGTAAAGGTTTCTCCCTCTTTCTATTTGTATTGCTTTTATGTGTTTACCGTACCTCATTCGTTTTTTTTGTTTTTTTTTATCTGCACTATTAAGGTCAACCAAAATCTTTAGTTTGCTTGGGGCCTTTTCCGTTACACATCCTCCTTCATTTAAGTCATGACTCAGCCTGGTATAGTCCATCCAGCTGGAGAGAAAATAATTAATTTTATTACATGGAATTACAGAGGAATCAATAACTTTACCAAATCATTGTTACCAAGAGAGAGCTGAGCCAAAAGGCAAAACTTTCAATCCAAAGGTGAATTTTTGTTCCTACTTTCACCTATAGCCATGAAAGCTGAGTCATGACAGAAAGAATTAGATCGCGGATACAAGCAGCTGAAATGGGTTTTCGTAGGAGGGTTTCTGGTGTCTCCTTAGAGATAGGGTGAGAAGTTCCGACATCCTTAAGGGACTTGGGGTAGAGCTCCTGCTCCTCCAAGTAGAAAGTAGCCATTTGAGGTGAGTTAACCATCTAATAAGGTCATCTCCCAAATAAGGTTTTCCAGGCTCGTCCAGCTGGAAGGAGGTCACAGGGTAGACTGTGGACCAGGTGGATGGATTATATCTCAACACTAGCCTGGGAATGCCATTAGATCACCCATTCTGAGCTATGTGAGGTTGCAAGGGAAAGAAAAGCTTGAAGAGCCTGGCGGAAATCTGCTACCTCCTCCACCCAACACCGGATAAGCGGTTAACAATGGATGGATGGATGAATGGATCAATGACCCAGTTAGACAAAGCTCAAGCTCAAATCATTTATCTCCATGTAACCCGTCTCAAGGTATCACAACACTCAATTCTTGGGTGCAGATATGTGGGCCAGGTGTTCCATTCCTCATTTCAGAGTAAGGCAAGAGGGGTAGCTATTTTACTTCAAAAATCAGCACCTTTTACAATATTCTAATGCTGACCCTGATGGTAGATGCATAATTTTCAGTGGAAGACTGTTTAAAATGAGTGTGTTTCTTGTTAATATGCATGCTCCCAATTAGGACAATGGAGATTTTTTCAAGTCTGTTCTCTCTACACTTTCTGACATGTCTTCCTATATGTTGATCTTGGGTGGTAACTTTAACTGTTGGTTAGATCCATATTTGGATTGATCCTCCACTAAATTTATCTAACACCTTACCAACTTCAACTGGAGTTGTCCGAACCTTTAGGTCTGAATTTGCAGTCCCAGACTTTTGGAGATTATTTCATCCATATGGAAAAGCCTACTCTTTCTTATCCCCGATCCAACACACTTTTACTTGAATAGACTACTTCCTTGTAGATGAAAGACTTCCCCATGCCATATCTTCATGCTCATATAATAGGGTAATAAATGCTCATAGGGAACAGTCTTGGCCCCGTTCCTCTTCACCCTCTACACTGCAGACTTCTTCCACAACTCACCCACCTGCCACCTACAGAAGTTCTCTGACGACTCTGCTATCGTCGGCCTCATCACAGATGGGGATGACAGGGAGTACAGGGAGCTAATTCACAACTTTGTGGACTGGTGCCAGCAGAACCGCCTCCAGATCAATGCGGGTAAAACCAAAGAAATGGTGGTGGATTTTCGCAGGTGCACGCGCTCCCCTCTGACACCGGTGAACATCCAGGGGATGGACATTGACATGGTGAGGTCCTACAAGTACCTGGGTGTTCACCTGAACAATAAACTGGACTGGACTGATCACTCATTAGCACTGTACAAGAAGGGCCAGAGCAGACTCTATCTGCTGAGGAGACTGAGGTCTTTTGGAGTGCAGGGGCCACTCCTCAAGACATTCTATAAC
>OMLC01041717.1:0-16659 GCA_900302585.1 Regalecus glesne
GTACATGGAGAAAGCCAACAGGCTGACCGACAGACAACTGAAGGTGATGGCTCAAATGTTGCTGAGGCAGTTGGGTTGTGATGTTCAACTAGATCCGTCTGCGCGGAGGTTTTCTTTCCAACCCAGAAAACCTGCAAAGACACGAACATCCATGGCACATAACTGAATACCACTGCAGTGGGGGTCACCATAAAAGCACTACCAGCGTAGCATGCTTTACCCCATTTTTTTTTTGGTTGAAATGATGTGAAAGACAGATCTTGTGATGTTGAGTCGGCTGTGTGAAAGAATGTGTCTGAATCACAGGCTGATAGAAAGACATCTGTTTTGGATTATTCAAAGTAGGTGTAGCAAGGACCCCCTTTTGTCTCAGTCTTCCTGTCTCGCTGCCCCCCTTTGGAATTTTGCCAAAGATAAGTGAGCCATTCTTTCATATACTAACTCAGTTTGCAAACTGGCCTTTAACTCAACCCACATAAAGGTGCCAAATTGACATCAAGCATACCAGAGGACTTTCCAAAGGAATCATGCTTTTGACATGGTTATCCAATTTATAGGAGGGCAGGAGAACACTTAATGACCTTTCCAGGTCACCTTTACCATTGGTCACAGGATGGAGAGTTCATCTCATCTCCACACAAGACCAGAACTCTTTTCCACAGAAGAAGACCAAGCTTCCCCATCTCATCATTGGTGAAGAAAGGATTTGTGTGTTGGAGGTTTAAGCCATGTGCGCATAACGATGATACATTTAAGTTTCATTCTCTCCCTGTCCCTGTATCCTTGCCCCCCCGATGCTGAAATATGCGAGATGGTTGTTGGTCTTATTAGAGGTCATAATTTCAAACATTGCTTAGATAACTTTAAGGTCATTTCTGTTTCTGTACATGACTGAAATACCACGATTTTTAACCTTCTAGTGATCCAAATAGTATTAATCACCAAACAATTGCTGCAATAATGATCGAGGCCTCATCATTATAGTGCTTAAATAGTCTAATGGCGATTCTCAATTTTAATTGCATTTCTAGCATATGACAGTACTGCCCTCTTGCGACCATAGGTGGCCAAGTCTGCCGAGTCAAACGATACGCTGTTATCCGTGTTGTATTTCTTTTTAGTTCCTTTCAGTTCATTGATGTATGTTAGTGACTAATCACGATACGTAAACGGGCCTCTCATTCAGTCATTCTCTTTTATTACATATATATCTCTCAATCAATGAATGAGACGTTAGTTAACTTCGATTCATCTACTGATAGTAGCTGTAGAAACTCGTCTCGCTAGATAGATGGGGCACATTTTGCTGCCATCCTAAAGACAATTCCTGCTAGAAGAACCGATCACAGCCATGGATAGAATCGGGGATCCATGACACCGAAATCACAGAACCATAGGCGGAGCAACTGCGGAAGAAAGTTTCAGCCTACTTCAGCAAGGTGAAGCCATCGTCGTCCAACACTAGCACAGACGAGACGGACGCAGTCAAGACTCTTTTGTCCATCGGATGGATAAAAACATCATTCAAGGTAAAGTATTGCTTAGGAGGTCGGAATTTCGGGGGTTTGATCCCCGGTTCGTTCAGAGAGTGTGTCGAACTGTCCTTGAGCAAGACGCTGAACCCCCTAGTAGTTTTGGGACAATAGATGAACATTAGCTTGGTGGCTAAATCTGGCGCATTTACGTTCTACATATTCGTGAGTAAGCACTGTTCCGATAAAAGGAGATTATTGACAAGTTAATACAACTTTATTTGTATAGTTCGTTATCACAAATAAAAAATTAGTGCCATTGGCTAAAGATCTACTCCCCCAAAGAACGTTTTCTAACTCTACCCACTGAGCTACCTCGGCCCCTGTTAGCATGATTAACTCTGCTCTGTCTAAGCTTCAGACATCCATTCTTACCCTGTTGCTAGGCTGCAATGGTCATATTCAGAACACTGTGGCTTTTGTGAATAAGGTGACGGACATCATTATGGAACAACAATGGCTTATGGTGCTAGTTCTCTTCACAGGAATTCCCTTTGATGTGGCAATTGGAGGTAGTTTGTGGAAAATTACAGGACAATACCACCCTTGGGAATAGGACCACCCTTAACACTGACCAAGAGCATCTGTTCCTGAAGCTGTCCTCAGCTCATGTACTTTGCACACAGGAGGTGGGACTATAGGCAGAAACATGGGTGTGCAAATGGTTCCCCAGTTTCACCTACATTGGCCACATTTTAGATGGGAAAGAGGGTTCAATCCAGGGACACCACCTAACCATTGGTTCAGATTTGTGGATGACACCGGGTTCAAGTTAAATCTCAGGACGTACCACATTTCACCGACTGTGAACATCCACATCAAGTTCACCAGGGAGGATAGGAAAAAGGACAGGTTACCCTTCCTCGACTGTGACATTTTGATTGGTGACAATTGTTGACGTTGTTGACGATGCTGGACCACTGAGCTGACAATGTCCCCGCTGACACAGTGGCCAGGGGAAGGGGATAAATCCCACATCAGAATGTGGATAAATGTGGTCATCCTAATTGTCTATTTGTCAAAGCCAGGAAGATACCTAAACAGTGCATCAGCCGATCGAAGAGAAGGACATTAGCTTTCTAAGCATAAACCAGTGGTGATTTCATATGTGGCAGGAGTGTTGGAATAACTGAGACGCATATTTTCCAAAAACCCCAGCGCTTTTAAAGCACACTGCACAAGAAATTGGTCCACCCCAAGAATCTTAGACAGCCCCCTCCCCCGACACAAACAGAACAATACAGTATACTCGGTCAAGGGCTGATTGGATTGCCGTCAACTGTAAATCAGGGAAACCAAACAGAAGCACTATCTCATCAGGCCAGGACTCCATTATCTACATCTATGTACAGGCTGATGGCCACTCTATCAAGGACGAGGATGTGCACTTGATAGGGAGGAATGATGGTTCGAATCTAGAGTCAAAGAGACAATTCATATGAAGAGGCAACGACCATCCCTGAACAGGGGCGGGGGGGTGTCTAAGAGTAGATCTGTTGCCATTTTACAATACTGTGATTGCAACTATTTCCCAATCCTCAGTGAATAGCACCAATAGGTGATTGTAACTCTAGTCAATGGTCACGGCAAATTGTATATGAAAGCGATAACTGGTTTTGATTGTGAGGCAACCGTTTCAGTCGTTATGCAACTGTGCTGTTCATTAGGTTGGGGATACCTGCAGTCAGTTCAGACTGACAAAGTACCTATAGATGACTAATGAAACTTCTTTTTTCCCCACTAAAGGTTGTGTCCAAATGAACTGATCCAACTCTTGGGGTCTTTCTAGATAGTTTAGATGGGTATCATTTCAGAAGTAATGTAACAGAACGATCAATGTTCGATAATACGGTCAACATTATGCTACAATATGAAACTTTCTAACTATGCAACTCAAATCTAGGGCATGAGCCATAAGGATTTTTAAACAATGTCAGCGCTTGTAACCTAGGATCTGACGATGGCACTGAGCAAAATTTCCGTGGGTTAGAACTCAACTTGGTGTATCGGGTGAGGAGGAGAGTGAGGCTTCAGAAGACTAAAGGGAAAGAGGTTAAAGCTAAAACAATCCATTCTAGATTGCAAGCAGGAGCTGTCTATGGCAAAAACACGAACTTGAAGCGGTAAATAAAAAGCTCGTCATGTCTGATGGTTTATTGAAGCAGGCAGTAGAGAAAGAAAACAAACTAAAAGCTCAGGTAAAGGCCTATGTCCAACACAGAGAGGCTGATCAGAAGCATATGTAAGATGTGTAACGGCACCTGGCGGAAGACAGAGACAGAGTTCGTGAGTCCTATCAACAGCAAGAAAGCAAAGAGAAAGAATTGGAAGATGTTAAAGGAGAATTACAATATTCTCTTGAGCTGGACTGGGACTGACAAGCATGTCCTGGTGAAATTCTCCAGGGAGAAAGGAGAGACACTGTAACCCCTAGGAGTGTTCATGGAAGCTTACCCTCATGACCCTCACTGCTGTTCACACCAGGGCCTGCACTCAACTTTCTGGTCGGCAAGGCCCCCCAACTGTTTCAATTAGGGTGACACCCCCTCAGTGACCCTGTATGCCTTCCAGTGCCAACTCTCCCGTCCCTCCAATAGAGATCTAGTTAAGATTGCTTGCAACATAACACGTTGGTGTTACCCAGTCTTGGTGGATGTCATGACACCAGCATGCATCTAAAAGACATTGACTTCGTTCTACAGAAATTTCCAAATTCTACAGTCAATGACAAAATCTAACCAATCAAATTGTGCGGTCAGCAGCTTCTTTAGGTCTCACCCTGTCTAAGTCATAACCAACTATGCACTGATGGAAGAATTTTCTGTCATTGTAATCTGAGCTGTGCTGTTTCCAACCATGGCCGGAGGTCCATAGATAGTGGGTCATAATTGGCTAAGGCTCACATGGGTATAGGGGTTAGGTTGGATAAAGGATTCTAGGTTAGCTAGTGTCCCCCTCTGGGTCATCCGGGCGCTCATGGTTAAGTTTGTTTTCCTCCGACGGCCAAGCACTGTGCTTTTCCCGCGAGACCGCAATGTGTGAAGTAGCAGGGGCTAGTCATCATGTGACCTTGAAGGAGACACATGCTACAGCTTCCTCCTCCTTGTAGACATTCTAGAGGGGCATCAAAAGCGGTGGAACCACCAATAGGGAACCCGGGGATAAAAAAGGGATAAAAAGATTAGAAAAAAAAAGAAAAATAATAATTTTCTGATTCTGTATCACAGACAAGTTTATCTGCTGCTCTAGAAGTCAAGAAGGGAAGACAAGAATCTTCTCAGCAAGACCACCGCCACCTTCGTCAAGCCTACTTCGATTCCAGAAATGAACCAGGGATGGAGCAAGATTCGAACTTCAAATTTCTCTTTGTCCATCCCACTATCCCCCATTAATTAAGCATCAAGACTTACCCATGCACCTTAATCACCTGAACTACTCTTATATTGGATAGTGACAAGTCTACATATAGATGAGAGGTTGAACAGCAGGCCTTCTGGTCCAGCCACGAGAATCTGGAGCGGAACATGCTCAATACTGGAGATGATAGTGGACTTTGGGGGGAGCTCTACAACACTGCCCCACCATCAACACCATAATTAAAGCATGATGTCCAGAATGAAAACCTACAGCTTTCTGGGTTCAACAATCTCCCAGGATCTAAGGTGGACACCCAAGATAGACAGAATCATTAAAAAGGCCCAGCAGAAGATGTACTTTCTCTGTGAGCTCAGGAAATTCAATCTGCCTCAGGAACTGCTGAATCAGTTCTACACTGCAGTAATCCAGTTTATCCTCTACTCATCCATCATGTCTGGTTTGGATCAGCTACCAAACAGGACAGGGACAGACTTCAACGGACAGATAAATCTGCGGAGAAAATCACTGACGCCAACCTGCCCTCCATATTCAAGACTTATACATCTCTAGGTTAGGAAATGGGAGGGAACGTCACTGCAGATCCATCATATCCTGCTCAACACCTGTTCCGAATCCCCCCCCTCCCCCGGTAAGTGCTACAGAC
This sequence comes from Regalecus glesne, assembly GCA_900302585.1. Taxonomy (NCBI): domain Eukaryota; kingdom Metazoa; phylum Chordata; class Actinopteri; order Lampriformes; family Regalecidae; genus Regalecus; species Regalecus glesne. The sequence goes on from OMLC01041717.1 coordinate 5,554, forward strand.
CGCTGTACGCCAAAATAAACAGATATAAAAACAGTCACTTTCCACGGGCTGTCATTCAAATGGATGCTTAACATTGTCAGATCCCAACCATGTATTTTGCATATACTATACTGGGGGCCATGGTAGTTCCGTGGTAGAGCATGGAACTGATAAACCAGATGTTGTGGGTAGCATATGGCCTTAATCCCCCATGCTCCATCAAAGTCTGTGCACACACCCCCCCACAACGTAGGAACCATTTGTGACTTGTAAGACACACCTCTCTCATCTTGTATATACTGTATTGTACATTGTATGTATACTAGTATGCTCTACATGTCCATCTACTTCAGGCATGTATTCAAGTAACCTGCTAACATTTACTTCAATATCTCTGATACATTCTCTGCACCATTGCACTATGTTACCTCTTATTGTCACCTGTGTATAGTCATTAGAGAGGCCTGTTCTACATGTCATGATTAAACCCTGTACATATTCCAGCCTCATGTATATATCTGAAGATTGTTGTTGTAAATGGACTGATTTTTATACAGGGCTTCTCTAGTCCTCTGACTTCTTTTCTCTAAATACTTTACAGCATATGTCTCATATTTACCAGTAATAGAGAATCAAGACCGGATGCCCTTTCCTGACACCCTGTGAGTCGGAATCGAACCTGTAACACCTGACTTGAAGGTACGTGCTCTACCTCTGAGACACCAAAGTCCCCCCTTGTGTTCTTGTGCTATCCTCCCATGTGAATTGCCTGCGAGAGCCATGAAACTCAAGTCAAATTTCATGTATGTGAAAACCTACACGGCCAATAAACAGATTCTGAGCACTGCATTAATTAGCCATAAAGGGATGTGCAAAATAAGAGCAAACCATGACTTAGTAGATATAGCCTGGTGTTATTTCTAACCATGACACCAAATCCTCACCCATGGAGTTGGAAGGGGATCCTGGTAGCAAATCACATGGTTCAACCATACCCCCCTCTCGAACTTATTGACCTCCTAAGAATTGGAGGCACTCTCCGCCTCTTCAATCTAGCAAGGACCAGGAATCTTCAACACCACCTTGGCCCAGTTGAAGTCATAACCATCTGGATCTGACGATATCATCATTCTTTTGATTCCCACAGTGACAGGTTCCCACCAAGTCTGTGGGACACATTTTCATGTGAGTGGGGGGAGTGATAGACATTACTTCCAAGACTCTCATTGCAAAAATCAACCACAAAAAACTACTCACAAGAATTAATCTGACGAGGAAACAAGAGACTAATAGCAGGCAGGCCACTCAATAGAGGAGCAACAATACGGAAAATAAGCCTGAAACCTCTGGTATCAGCGAAGAGAATCTCGAGGCTATTAAGCATGTAATCCATAAGGAAAGCAAGATGGCTGACCTCTTCTCAGTAACCTCGGTGAGCCCTAGACTCTTTCTTCAAGACACCATAATTGATCCAACTGATGTGGTGGTATCTTGTGATTTTTGTGTGGGTTTAAATTCCCCTATCAGTCCCACAAGGGGAAACTTGCAATTCTCTGCATTTTAACCCATCCTATTATATGGGTGCAGTGAGCAGCCACCATGTGGTGTTCAGGGAGCAGTTTGGGGTTCAGTGTCTTGCTGAGACATGCTTTCTGCAGAACCAGAGATTGAACCTGCAACCTTCCAATTGACAGACAACCGCTGTACCCACTGAGCTATGCCATTCCAATATAAGCCTGCATTGCCTCAGGGCCAGGCCCTAACAATTTAAATCTCCATGCATGAGTGAAAAGTCAATCCCTCCTACTGTGGTCCTGGTGGTTTGGCTGGACTCAAAGAAGGAGAAGAAACCATCATTCCAACAGTTCTTGTGTTATTGTCTTACTGAGAAAGGGGTTGTACAAATTCTATTAATGATGCTTGATAGTAAAGGAAAGCACGAAGAAGTCCTGGACGTGGCTGCAGATATCAACTTTCTACTTTTTACCATCCACTTTTGCAGGACTTCAATAAGCTGTGGATGATATGTCAAACAGACTTGAAAAGGCAGGTCTGTTCTGTTGATGTTATATTGCATTCCCCCCCCAGATACCAAGTTGACAGCGATGGCATTAATGTATTTGGCCACTGGACCAATGAGCCTCATCAGCCCTGTGTACGTCTCCTCTTAATGCCATCTCTCTCCTCATTGGCAAAGATCTCCCCAGTGTTATGCTTTTGAGGCCAAAACCTTGGCACATAGTCCTGTCTGACTGACTGAAAGCCACTGAGGCTATCAAACTACCAAATTATTTTCTGTCATTCCCAATCTGCCTCACCATACTTATATTGGCAGTGATAGACTTGTCAGACAAGACACAGTCAACAATATCCTCTCTGTTCAGACAGTTCAGGATTACTTTGCTCCTCCTGGCCCTTGAAATAGGAAATCACAATAAACAATTACTGAAGCTTGCCAGGTAGCCAACCAACAGCTGGCGGTATCTGCCAATACCAGGAAATGTGCCTATATGTTTGAACATATAACATGGTCAATGCCTTAGAGACTCAGAGGCATTATTCCAACCATCTTCCCTCTTCTCTGAACTATAACTCTCTATAGAGTCCATGGCTCTAATGGAACTGCATTCTATATAAACCCTACCTGCGGTCAAAAAAAAGCTGAATCGGTTCACCTGGATGTAAAGTTATTGTGAAACATTTCATCACTAAGACGGGTGATATCTTCAGTCTGAGCTGACTGCAGCATCTCCACCCTTATAAACAATACAGTTGCATACTAGCCAAAACAAATGGTGCTTTCACGTGCAAGTTGGTCATTGATTGCACATTCAGTGGTGATGAGCACTATTCTCAGAGGATTGGGGATTATTTGCAATCACAGGATTGTAAGATTATGACAGATGTACTCTTTGCCCCCCCCCCCCTTTTTCCAAGGATGGTCATTTCTTCTTCACATAGATAGCCTCTTTGACGCCCACTTTCAAACCAGCATTCCTCTCTATCAAGGACACTGGCCTTTATATGGGTGTAGACCGCAGAGTCCTGGTCTGACATTTTAGTCCTCCTGTGTTGTGCTCTCCTCTTGGCCACCGTCTGTTTGGTCTCCCCAATGTACCAGATGTGGGTATCAGAGGAACCCCCTAACTTTGCGCTGCAGATGAGTAGTGAATTAGAGTTCATGCATCTTGAAAGTCTCTGCTTTTGTTTAAGGGAGGAACCTTTTCAGCTTTATAAAGTTCAGAGTTCTTTCATAACATACTTAAGACCTGATTATTTGCACATGATAACAGCAGGGTTCTGCGGTCTTGCATGGGGAGAGTAGATGTTTTATTTTCAATGCATTAGGTTTATACATTCTTGTTTAGTGCGGTCATTACTTTTTTTATCACCTGTCAAATCAGTCATGAACTGTAAACCTGTCGACGTGTAGAACATCAACACGACCTTAAGAATGAGAGGTCAATTAAAACTAATCGTTTTTTTCAGAAAAAATGTATGAGCTATTTTTTTTTCTCCCTTCTGAATTTAGTGTGAAGTTTTGTTCTTAGGCTCTGACATTAGATAACAAACAACTCCCATAAATCACCCTAACAGGGAGACAAAAATAGGAAGGAACCTCAGGGAAAGCAACAGAAGAGAGTTCTCTCTCCCAAGAGGAACAAATAGATAAATAAATAGATAATTCCCTTATGAGTTCCCCAAGGGGAAATTTGCATTTCTCCGCATTTGAGCCATCCTGTCGTATAGGAGCAGTGAGCAGCCACCATGTGGCACCCGGGGAGCCATTGAGGTTAGGTGTCTTGCTCAAGGACACATCGGCATGCTTTCTGCAGGACCGAGGATCGAACCGCCAACCTTCTGATCGCCAGACGACCGCTCTCCCCACCACCCCTACATCCGCCTATAGATGCACAATGGATGTTGTGCACACAGAATAAAACACAATTTACAGAATGCAACACTAAAAGAGGACAGCAGAACCACAATGGAATTATAGTATTCATGAAGAACATGATGATATTTGAATGGGCTGCAATACCTCAGCAGCAGAGCATCCGTGCCAGGGAACAGTAAATTAGATATCACGGGCCCAACCCCAACATGGGGCACGTGCCCTAAATCCCCCATGTCCCACCCAGGTCCACATCAATCCTCACTATACAGGGACCGATCCCGAATCACACAAAAACGGACTCTATGACAAATATGAGGAGGAGAATGACAAAGAGTGTCCGGATGCCACTGGAAGAGTCCAGGACCTGAGCCACATGACCATCATCATCGTGCAAATCGGACAGAAGGACAGACTAGATATGCATACAAGAAAGATAAGCAGTGTTCAGGTGGTGGCAGGCCCTGGTTAAGTGAGGGTGAAAAACACCCTAAATGGATGTTTGTCAAAGCAAGGAACACGCACAAACAGTGCACCAGCTGATCAAAGAGAGGACATGGACAACAGCTGCCTCAGCATAAACCAGTGGTAATTTAGTGTGTGGCAAGAGTTTCAGAACAGTTGAGTGTTTTCTAAGCACCACTTCTCAGCTACTTTTAAACCTCCAAACATGCTGTGCCAGAAATTGGTCCACTCCATGGATCAGGTCCCCTGGCACAAGCAGAGTAACATTGGGTATGCTGTTAAGTGCTGGTAGAATCACCATGACTTTTATATAGGGAAAACTAAACAGATGCTGGCTAAGAGGATGGCACAACACAGAAGAGCTTAAGTGTCAGGCCAGGACGCCACTGTCTACATCCATTCACAGGCTAGTGCCCACTCTTTCAAGGATGAGGATGTGCATGTCCTCGATAGAGACAAATACTGGCTTGAATGGGGAAGGGAAAGAGGTCATCTATTTGAAAAGACCATGCCTGAACCAAGTGGGGGCCTGAGAGTGTATCTGTCACCATCTTAAAATACTGTGATTGCAATTATTGTCCGCTCGTCTGTGAATAGTACACATTAACCATTGAAACGTCTGTCAATGGCCAATTTGCATATGGATCCATCGTTGGTTTGCTGAGGCCCCCTGGCCATTGGCTCCTCTTTGAAAACCACTACTCTAGCTCACTCGACCGATGCTGCTCTCTTTTGACTTGCATAGATCAGGCAGAAGAAATGTCAAAATATTGTTTTTAAGTATACCGCCCGCTGCAAGCAATGCCTTGAAACAGCCTTTGAAGATGTACAGGAACAAAGATTGGCTTTTGGAAGATGATGTAGACCGCTGGGGAAGTCTGAACACCAGCTCAGGTGGACAGGGGGAAGGCGTGGCCTCCTAGGGACTCCCTCCAAAAACAGCGGCGACTGGACAACCGCTTGAATCGAGCACGACAACATTAAAAAGAAGACGCGCACGCACACGCAGACCTCCGGTCTGAAGACCATAGTGTGCTTCATAATCTGATGCGCCTTATGTATGAAAATTGACATGTTATTGACACGTTAATTGATAGTGCGCCTTATAATTCCGTGCGCCTTATAACCCGAGAAATACGATAATTGCAGTTGGCCACAGCAGCCAGTGGTCGAGCATGTGCTTTGGGAACTGATGAGCCAGAGACTGTGGGTTCACACCTACTGCGGGGCATTAAAAGGGACATTTAGTTGTAATCCTCCAAGCGCCATCTAAATTTGTGTCCACCCCTACAAATGGATCCCTCTTTCAATAAAGGCAGTGCATTCAAATATCTGCCGTTCTGACGGGAAATTCTTTGCAATCGAGTACATCCTTGTGCAGATTACCGTCTATGGAGTCATTTAGAAAAACTAACCACAAAGCAGCATTGCTTGTCCAGACTTATGGCAAAGTATGGGCTTACCTCCATTCTTTCCACAATTTGGCCTTTGACGTCATAAGGAAATTCAATAATTTTGGCGATCACCAGGTTGTCGTAGAGCGGTATTGACTGAATTTTGGTTGCGGCTGCCTCCCCCAGAAACTCTTGCCACATGTCCACATCGAGAGGTCGTTTTTTTTACGGATCACAATCAGTCCCCATATTGCGGAGATGGACACAGACTTAGATGGAGCATGGGGGATTAAGGCTGGATACCATTCCTGACACCCCACGGTGGGTTCAAACCTGCAACATCTGGCTCAGTAGTTCCTGAAGCACGTTGCCCAACACTGAGTTACAGCACTAGGCAAAATAAGCCCCTCAGCTATCGTAAAGGGTTTCTTGCTACGAGCTACATAAGCAGCAACCACCTACTACCTAGCTGTCAAAGTGATTTTTGATGGCGTTGTTAATTTTGTGATGACTTTCCGCTGTGCCTGAAGCCTGTCATTTTCTTTAGTATTTCTGTCTTGTTTGCTGGCTTCTAAACACATACTGGGTACTTTGTTTAAATATATCTGGAGTTTTGATGGTTTTAGTGCCTCATTTGACAATGTTTCACCCCATTCAACACACCATGCTATTAGGTCAGCAACACTGCATGCCATTATGAGTCCAAATTTAATGCTTTCAGGGCCATTTTTTTTAGTCATGTAAATTCTTGTGTACATTTAGGTATAAAAATAGCTAGCTTTGTAAATTACCACAAATACATTAAAAAAATCTAACCATTACACCTAGTTTCAGGTAGGTCTTGCTGATTAGACATAAAACCACACTGAAAAAGCTCAAGGGGAGGCAAGCAGTACCTCTACCTCACTGAGGGGGGGCGTGCAAGAGCCCACATGTTTATGCTTATCCTGCTGTTGTTCGTCTATGCAGATGGCAAGCGCCAATAATAGCTAAAAAAAATTAGAAAGTCAAATTCACTACAGCGATCCATTTTAAGAAAACGCTTTGACTGCCAAAAGTGGAAGATTCTATATCCAAGCTTAAAAGAATTCTCAAAAATGGACTTTCAATCAAAATATGAAGTGATAAATAATGGAAGACCAATACCAGAACTAAAAGGTTTACTTCAAACATTGAGACAGGAGATAACTCGCTCATTTCAAACGGAATGGTACATCTGGAAAAAAACGGCTATGTGGCTGTACTGCGAGAACCCGCCTTTACTCCTTTCCCAGTCTTTTGTTCTCAACATGTGACAACGGGCTCACATGTTTGTAAATCTGACTGTACGAGTCAGTGCCTCGCCTGCCACAAACCTCACCGTTTATCGCTGTCGTCACTAGCCTCAACCTCTATATTTTCATTTACAGGGGTAACCTCTTCCTCAGGTTCTAATGATGCCATGCAGAACATTTACAATCTACCCAGTCCCAGAGAGTTAATCTCCAACCTTAAATAAATGATCTCTTGCCACTGTAGGATTTCTGTTGTTTCACTGGAACCAGTAACCAAGGGAGCTGAATGTAAACGCCAACAGCCTCCAGTTCTAGATCTTCTGGAATGGGCCTCCACCGCCTCTTTTTTCAATCCACCAAACCTATTGTCTACTTTCATCCACCCAATCACAAAAAAAAGAGAATTTCCAGAGTTCATATATCCCACCTCTGAAACCAAATTATGTAGCATGGCAAAGTAAGTAAGACTCCACAAGGAAACTGTTGGGCTTTTTAATCTGGACTACTATAAAAATAGCATTAATGATTTTTAAAATTCATGGATGTAATTTAAATAAATGTATCTCAAAATAAAATACTACTACATAATAGCCTTGACATCCCATACAAAACATCATATGGAACACCACATCAATCCACCACCCATAGCCATGTACACCACAAATGCACCTCAATAATTGGAGAATACTGCACACCTCCAAATCCCATGTGGCAGCGCATGGACCAAACTCAACATACAATCACCTGCAAACATTTTCTCTGCAGACCAAACCATCGATTGAAGTCTGTCCCTGTCCTCTTTGATGGCTGATCCAGTGATGGATATATAGAAGACAGACTGGATTATTGCAGAGTCGAACAGATTCAGTAGTTCCTGAGGCAGGTTAAAGTTCTACAGTTGACAGAGAAGGCACATCCCTTTTGATAATCATGTCTATATTGGATGTCCGCTTCGGTTCTGTGGAACCCAGAATTCTGTAGATCGGACTGCAAACATTGCTGTTGAGCATGGTGGGGTGACAACTTTGGGGGAGGGGGGTGCTCTTGAAGCCCATGGTCATCCCCACAGTTTTTAGTGTGTTCAGCTCCAGGCTGTCATGGCTTCACCAAAGGGCCAGCTGTTCAACTTTCCATCTATAAGCAGACTCATCATCATCATCCCAGAGAGGCCCAATGATGGTTGTGTTATTTGCAAACTCCAAGAGTTTGACAGATGGGTCTCCTGATATGCAGTAGAGGGAGAAGAGTAGTGGGGAGAGCACACATCCCTGGGGAGTGCCAGTGCTGATTATCTGGGTACTGGATATGATTTCCCCAAGCCTCAACTGCTGCTTTCTGTCTGCAGGAAGTTTATAATCCACTTATAACTGGCGGCTGTTACGTTGAGCTGGCTGAGTTTGGCAAGGAGAGTATCTTGGACGAGGGTGTCGAATGCTGAACTGAAGTCCAAAACAAGATCCTCCTGTATGTCCCTGGGGAATCAAGAAGTTGGAAGATGCTGTGAAATTCCATGTTGATGGAATCCTGTTTGCTCAGCAAGCTAACTGCATGGGGTTGAGCTGTGGGCCTGTGATTTCCTCCAGGTGGGTCAACACCAGTCTCTCAAAGGATTTAATGACCACAGACATTAGGGCAATTAGCTTGCTGTCATTTAATCCTCTGATATGGGGTTTCTTGAGGACTGGGATGGTAGCAAAGCTTTTAAAGCAGGAGGGGGTTTCACACCACTCCAATGATCTGGTGAAGATCAGAGTGAACATGGGGCATAGAAAGGAGGATGGTGCCTTCCTGGTCTTCTGTTTCTGGAAGAGCTGACGTATGTCCTCAAAACAGATCTTAGAGCAGATGTGTGTGTGTGTGTGTGGGGGGGCTTACAGAACTTACAGAAGTTCCCAATGAGAAACCAAATTTTGAAATATCGGTCAGTGGTCAATACAGAGAGCCAGGATGAGGTGAATCCAGAGCAGATTTTGACTTTGGCAGATTTCCAAACATGATCCAGGCAGATTCCAGGGAACAGATACTTTTGGAAGTCCTGGATTATGTCTCAACTAATCTTGAAGGACTGGCACCAAACTACGGAAGTTTTCCGGTTAAGTGGGGGGGTGTCTATATAATCCGGAGAGATTTTTATGCATTCATGATGTTCAAAAGAGACTATGTGAGATCTAATAGCAACAGCATTGTCTGGTAAAATCACATGGTTCAGTTGCCCAGTCATTGCATACATTTGTGTTTTGAAGGAAAATGTTGAGCACAATACCCTCCCCATATTAAATGAAATGAACTGAGCCCTGTAATCACAATTGGATGAATGATGGACCACCATTTCAAAAAGACGCATCATATGTCACTACAGATGTGTGTTACTTTTCAGCATGACAAATTAATATAAACAAATGTTGTATCGAACAATATGAGGTACGCACAAGTTGTCACCCCTCATTTCCTCCCTTTATCACAGCCAAATTTCCACCCCCTTATTCTTTTTACTCCCCTCCGTTTTCTTCCTCCTCTTCCCTTCTTGTTGAATTTCTCTCTTTTTCTCATTCCATTTTCTTTCTCTAGCTTCAAAATGTACCAAAAAGTGTACACAGTTACCGACTGAATGTATGAGTCTACTGGTAGTTTACTGGCCAATTCACTAACCTATTGACTGGCTGAATCACTGGATGGTTCAAAAAAACCTCAACAAACCAGTCACACGAGATATTGAACCTTAAATGTGAGATTTCCATCCATCCATCCATCCATTGTCAACCGCTTATCCAAAGTCGGGTTGCAGGGGAGCTGGAGCCTATCTCAGTGCTCATTGGATGAAGGGCAGGAAATACCCTGGATACATCAAGGTTAGATTTGTTTCCAACTAAAACAGTACAGAGAAACAATAGAAAATAAAGCTGCCATGTTAACATGCTTACATTTCTTTATGGACTTTTGAGGTAAACTGAGCAGTGAGTGATGGATGGCTGGCTGGATGGACGGAATTGAGCTCACAATCTCTGATCCACAGATGTACTTTTCAGCAAATGTTCCCTTCAGCCAATCACATCATCACACTCACCAGTTGCCACCCGTTTACCCAAGGTGAGGAGAGAATACAGAGAAGGCTGACCTGTATAAGGAAGCATTGTGAAAGTAGACAACATTCACAAAGGGAGAAAAACATGTTGCTCAATGCAGATGCATGATTGAGTTTTTCTAAATATACAATTTGAGTGTGGAAAATTAAATTACTTTATCAAATGTAGACAACTTCAAGCGTCCAAGGAATTCTTGTGCACAGGTGGGAATAGGTCTGTCTTTCACTACTTCAGGTGGCTAAACTAGTTGACCCTGAACTTTTTCGCTTAAGTCCTGTGAGATCTAGCCAAGGATCATGCCAAGGATCAGCCTCTCTCCAGTCCCCAGCTAATATCATTGCACTGTAAGCTTGTTAGAGTCTGAAAGCTGCCTGTTTTATAAAAGGGCAGCATAACTCTCCACAGTTTGACAGTAAGCAACACCTTCCCTTCTTTTTCTATGAATGTTATTCACCTGTACGATGTTCACTCACATCCTGTACAGCTTTCCTCGTTATCTCTCCTTTGCTCAGGGAAATAGGATGACAAATGATGATCTAGAGCAAACGGACATGAATGGATGAAGCAAATATTCCTTGGGGGGAAAAAAAAATCGGAATGGAGGACTTGAGGTCACTGGTAATCCGTCTCATGTTCTCTACATTTATTCATGATGTTTCTCGGCACCGACTTATTTGACATGGGAACAAATCCTGTTTTATGCTGGCATACTGTGATACTTTAAACAGTAACACTGGGATAGCAGCAGTGGAAGGAACACAGATTTCCTGTAGATTGATGGTGATAGAAATAAGCCAACAGAGGATGTGACCCTGGGGCTGTTAAGCCTTTCACTGAGACCTCAAACTTAAACGGTTTATTGGCTTGCTGGCATTGATTGTCTAATAAACATGACACCTACAACCATCTGTCAGTTTCTGGTAGAATTTGTGGTTTTATATAAGGCTTGTTAGTCTGTCACTGCTCCAAACTGTTTTGGCAAACAACTAACCTGATCTTTATCAAACTATTCTAAC
>OMLC01041728.1:0-10592 GCA_900302585.1 Regalecus glesne
CACCTTCATGAATATCCGTTGCTCATTTACATCTTAGTCTTTGGTACTAAACATCCTAATTCCCACTAGAACCAATGGCATCATTTCTGTCTCACATGCACAAAAGTCGACACATGGAGGGAGAGCACAGGCAGCATTTAAGAGTCCTCATCAAAACCTAGTCTCCTGATTGGCCTCAGTAGTTGATCAAACGGCAAATGGTCTTGTTAGGGTATATCCATTGCAGGTGGGATGGGTAAGAGAGACAGTAGATATCTACAAAGAGGGAACAAACCTGTTATCATTTTGTATGGCGTCTCTTTGCTTGAAAAAAAAAGTTTTACAGCACTGATTCAATTCTCATTTTGATGGGGCATGATAGACTATGTCCAAGTGTCCTTGAGCAAGAAGCTGAACCCCTAACTGCTGGAGCCCTGAGAGGGCGTTTGCCTTCCTTTCACACAATGAGCACTGGGATAGGCCCCCAGCGTGACCCCGTGACACGACTTTGGCTAAGGCATTGACAATGGATGGATAGACAGATGAAACAATAGATAGGTGTGTGGATGGATGGATGATGGACTGTAGACTCAATCAGTGTCTTCCATGTCAATTTGTGATCAGACACTGACTGATGTTGATCACATAAAGGTGAATCAGCTCATCTGGCTTATTGAAGCGTTCCATCACTCATACAAGTGACGTCTTCAGTCTGAGCTGACTGCATGCATGATTAGGATAAGCTACTAAATTAATCACTGGTTACATTTTGGAAAATAAGTCAGTCATTGTGAAACGTGAACTTGAGCTCAAATGTATACAATTAAATGTAATTAAATGACACTGACCCCCAGACCCCCCACCTTGACTTCCTCACTCATGTGGGTATACATCAGCCCCCCAACCTCCTGGTAAAGCCATGGACAATTTCATCAAATGCAACTTTAGCAAAATAATGTTAGAAACGATGAGCGACTTGGAAAGCTCGGCAGCTTTGCATGTCAGTAATCACGTCATTTTAGTCAGCTTATGACAGCTGACGATATAAAGTAAGAAGAATTAATAGAATGGTGATGAAGGAAGGGCAGTTTCAGGATGGAGCTCTTGTCAGTCGCAATTAAGGATTAGTGATAATATAAAACAGATGATGTCTATAACGAATTGTGGGGGACTGTCAGGAATCTCAAAACAAATTCAAATAAAATGTCTTCGGAGAGAGCAAACAATCACTCATATATCTTTTATAGATAATTACAATGAGTGATTAGGATATATTTCAGAGTGAAAAGACAGAAAATGAGCCATCACCCTGTCCAACGGTATACCGAGAGATTACTTGATAAATTGCCATACCTGGTGTATTTAACAGTGAAATGTCTTCAGCGTTTAATGATTTCAGTCGCTGAGCGACTCGTCTCGCACAGATACATCCTTCATGTGAATTGATAAGCGAGCAACACTGATTGAATCGTAATACAAGCAATTCCTTTCATCCCTTCTGTGAGTATATATTAGCCATAAACTACAACACCATGCATATCATTACACAATGAAAATACATGTTATATGGTTAATACAGATTAAGTCAAGTCAACTCAATCTTATTTAAAAACCCATGAGGACACCTCAGGTTGGATGGTTTGGAGACAAAGCCAGAGAGACCAGACTGAGATGGTGTGGACATGTGTGGAGGAGAGATGCTGGTATACTGGGAGAAGGATGCTGAATATGGAGCTGCCAGGCAAGAGGAGAAGAGGAAGACCAAAGAGGAGGTTTATGATGTGGTGAGGGAGGACATGCAGGTGGCTGGTGTGACAGAGGAAGATGTAGAGGACAGGAAGAGATGGAGATGATGATCTGCTGTAGTGACCCCTGACAGGAGCAGTTGACAGTAGTAGTCAATGAGGGAAATTTCCAGCAGAGGTAACATGACTCCACACCTAAATAAGCCCGTCTTCTGTTATTACAGCAGCTACATTGTGTCTTCCTTATTAAAGCAGCATAGCACATTTCCCTTCAGGTGTGTTGTTTTCAGGCTATGAATCTGATATTCAGCAAAAGAGACAGATGTATTTTGTGAGTTTGAAATTCCTCATCAAAGCCTGCTCTCACCACCAGGTGATTGTTTATGACCATGGCCACATAATTGAAGACCCTTCTCTCATTGGCAGGGTGGGTTTCACAGGTATGGCAGATGAACACTTAATACCTTATTGCGCAATATTTAGCCAGTCTGCTCGCAGATCGGAACTGAAATAGCATGTACATCCTACACATAGACCGGTTGAAAGGCCATGGTAGCTCATTGGTAGAGAATACGCCAGAAGCAGCAGGTTCAAACCCTACACAGGGAATCAAGAAAGGCATCTGGCCTTAACCCCCCATGCTCCATCTAAATCCATGTCCACCCCACAACATGGGGACTAATCATGACACATAAAATGAACCCCTCATCTTACAAACAGACCTTTTTGAGCCTAGCTAGCCTGAATGATCTTGATAAGAATGTTACGGGTCATTAACACATTGTGCTCATCACAGAAGCAGGAGCAGAGAGTGAGCAGGTTATAGTAGACTATTGTACCACATGATGCCATGGAAGAAAAGTAACTACATTGATGTATTATTGCAAGTGTAATTTATGCATACTAACCCTATGATGCAGGCATCCCCTGGAGTGCCGACGTAGTCCTCAATGACACACGAGTATCAGACGCTGGTGTTTATCGCTGCATGGTGAACAACCCGCCCGAGACGGGGGATCCTGGCATAGGGGAGCTGGTCCTCAGCGTCCTGGGTGGGTGTCTTTGCATGTTTTTCTGATCTTTAGGAAAAAATATTTGGTGATTTTCTAAAAAAGGTCTTGTACTATTTGACGATCTTCCTCTTTTACCACTTAGCCAATAACTCCAACGTGCCATCTGCTTATTACAAAATCCTATGGGGACTCTCCTCTGTTGATCTGAGGGCAAACAGATTTAAGTGTAAAGTTGTAGCCCTGAAGATTTACATGCAAACACATGTCTGTGTCGATACTATTCTTCTCTGGTGTTTTTAAAAAAATGGTTCCTGATCATCAACCCCCAGCCCCTGCAGAAAACATGTTGAAGTGTCCTTGAACAACACACTGAACCCCTAACTGCTCAAACCCTCTGATGGAAGGTGACCTGTCCAGGTAGATTCCCCATCTTTTGCCCAGTAAGCACTGGGATAGGGTCCAGTATGACTCCACAGCCCGACTTTGGATAAGAAGTTGATGATGGATGGACGTCCAAACCCAACTTGATAGTTGTGTATTTTAATGGTTATTGTCAGGTAGGACTTTTACAGGAGAGAAAATATTCTAAAGAATAAGATGGGTAGTGGGAGGCTACAGTAGAGGAACCCCTGTGGGGCATCAGAGAGCTCAGGAGAGGTCCTCTGTGATGGTGACTACCAGGAGCTTGATGCTGGGAACTCTCTCCATGGCCTCTGTGTTGATGTGGACAGTGCTGTCCACAATAACCTCCTTATTCTTTTTGGCATTCAAGACCAGGTTGCTGTCCGCACACCATGTTGTCAGGTTCTGAACCTCCTCCCTCAAGAGGTTGATGTCATTCTGGATGATCGGTTTACCGGCATCCACTTAAAACCCTTATAGCAAATGCATCACAGTGGATCACAACCCAGGTCCGGATTCTCTGTCATTACTTTTACAGCCCCCCCTTCACTGCCGGTGTGCCGGTGGGATGGAGATATCGACATCGGGGGAAGTGTCACCCTCTCCTGCATGGTGGCTGAGGGCATTCCCACTCCTGATATCCACTGGGATAAAGTCGGACCAGAAGAGATCTCACTCCCCATCAATATGGAGGGTAAGAGCTGACTTGTTTCCATGGTGCAATACTCCACACTGACAGTCATTTAAACTGGGTCAGACCCCACTAGCTGGTGAAAACGAGGGTCCTCAACAGTATTGCACTTCTCCTTGATGCCACTTCTGTTTGACTTTTGGTGTTCTGTGTTGAAGCAGACTTGTCAGGCTCGGTCCAAATTGCAAATGTGTCATCTCAGACCTCTGGGCTGTACCGCTGCTCCGCTGCCAATCCTCTGGGAACACAGAACTGTTACATCAACCTGTCTATCTACAGCTGTGAGTACATCCCTCCTCTGCTCCAGATGCCATTGAGGTCTCCTTTATCTCCCTGAGCCAATGTTTCTCAATCAGGTCCTCACTCACCAGCAGTACTGCTGGTTTCCTATTTCACCATGTAGTTGAATACAATTATATCGAGTTATTGGGCCCCAACCCTCAGCCTCAGAGCCAAAACAGCAGGTAAATGGTAATTAGCCATCAAACAGAGCTGAAAACCGGTAATACTGCTGGTACCCAAGGGCCTGTTTGAGAACCTCTGGCTGAACAGGTTTCCTTTTTTCCTTCTTCATCCTATGGGAAAAGTCTGGCATGTTGAGGTGGTACGGGAGCTATTTTTTTCGTTTTCTCGCAGCTCCTGAGAGTTCCTCAGGGATCCTTCAGGGTGTCCTGCTGACATTATCTATGGGTCTGGTGCTGCTGGCGCTGCTCGTGCTCGTCCTGTGGCTCCATCGATCCGGACAGGAGTGGAAACTGAGGGAGGGAGAGGAGGAGGAGTGTTACAATGAGATAGAGTACACCCCTTCTTTGATGAAGCGGTCATTTGTTTGACACCTCAATCTCCAACAGATAAACTGAACCGAGTTAAACACACACACTCACCCAGCCATCAGACAAAAGACCTTCTGGACTCAGTGGGTTTTGATTCGAATCTAAAATGTTTTACACTTTCTGTCCTCCTCATACATTTCGGTGCCGTGTCTTGTAAAAGCTCAATGTGCTTATAAGTGGAACAAGTAAATGTCCATCCTATGACTGAGATGGTCTCTGTTGGCAGTGTGATTATTTGTGTTTCCATTTATTTCCACCCAAATCAAATCAAGTTATCCACTTGAGGTCATATAATCTGGTTTTTACCACAAACGAGTTTCACCCAACTGTCTGGCACTCAAGACACCCCGAAACCCCCACCACTCAAGCCGTAGAAATGGCAAATAAGGATTTGCGCGACCTGCTAGGGCAAAAGAAAACGCCGGACGGGGCAGTACCCAGGAGGACACCACAGCTGGCAGTGCACAGTGTGTGACTGCCACCATAAACATGCATGAGGGATTGTTCCAGGTCCACCATTTTCCTGTCAGGGGTTCTCCCAGTCCAGCTATCCTCCAGAGACTAATGGGGAGTCTGGTGGTAGGATTACCTGCTAGACACCAGCACCTCTTTGATCAAGTGTCAATAACGATCAACAATTCTGATTTGACAAAGTGAAGCAGCTAAAAATCTTGGCGTTACATTTGATCCCATTCTTTCCTTCGAAGAGCACATTAAAGAAATCACCAAAGACTGCCTTTTCTCACTTGCGTAACATTGCTGAAGTTTGATCCCGTCTCTCTATGGCGCCCCCCCATCAAACCTCATCTTTGCTCTGGCTGTACATCCTTGTATGTGACTTTAAGGTCACATTGTACTTCCTTGTCTTTACGCATGCTCGATAATCCAGGTAAGGAAATCACAAAAGACGTTGAATCAGCTCACCTGGAAATGACAAACATTGTAAACAGATGAACCGATTCAACCTTTTTTTGCGACTGTACTTCCTTGTTTTGAGGTTGTATCCGTATTTTCACTAAATCAAATATTCTATTCAGCAGTTTAAGCTCAATGCAAATAAAGTAATAATCTAGATGCCCCAGCCCCCCACAAATTATAAGGAACGACACAAAGAAAAAGTAAAATGAAAGCAATCACAGCATTTAATTTGCAAACAAAGACACAAAAAAGCTTTAATTTAAATAGGAGGAAAAAAATACATAAAAAACTGTACAGAACTTCGAATATCGACTTAAAGTTCTTAAATAAAAGACCCTTCCCGTGTAACTAAAATGATAAACAATAAAGTGGGATGGTGTATGTTACATTTGTGCAAAAGAAGTATTGATTCTTCCTAAACTGCAAGATTCAATATGAGGAGTGGCTCTCCAGCTACCTCCTCAAGAGGGGTTAAGACAAGAGACGCTTCCCCCCAAGCTTCAACATAGTGTCTTGAATGTAGAGTAACCCAAAATTGACTCATAATAAAATAGATTTCTATTTTAAATATATATTTATATATGAAACATGCTGTACATAAATTGCAGAGATTAAGTAATCCCTTTTTATCGACACCCAGGTCTGTCCAGTAACTTGTGCTTTCCTTTCTCCCAGTAAAAAGAAAAGAAAAGGAAACACTCCCTGTTGCTTTGGATACAATATGAATGAAGAGGTGAGATGGGGGGCAAAGAACAAAATACGAAAAAAGAACAGCCCTGATCAGAAAGTCTGTTTTCCTGAGCCAAGGGAGTTAACGAGGTGTTCACCAATGCATCATTTGCCCAAAGGGGCTTCTAAACACAAATAGGCTCCAGCTTCCATTATGCTACCTCGATAGTTATGACAATCATGAACGGCAGTTGTGATTTTCTGACAGGGTAACAGGCCGATTCATAGCGTGTCCCCCTGTTCACGGGTCAAAAAAGATGTCGATGCCAGAAAGAACAGTACTCCAAATACTCAATTGAGCTGAAGAATAGGGTCAAGAGGTTTTTACAGTATGCAGCATGGAGAATTTTAAACCTAGAAATGTGTTTAAGAGTACAAACACTGGAAAGGGGGCATCTTCTGGCACTCACACGTGACTTAGCCTTGAGTAAAAGTCTGGACTGCTTTGCCACTAATGATTTTATCCCCTCCCTTTGGATGAAATAAAGAGTTTTCCCCCCAGAAGATGGCAAGTCAATTTCATTTCCAATTTAAGACCCTGAGAATGCTGGCTTTTCATTTTGTCCCCACAAGTGGAACACAATAGGAGTAAAATGTTATTTGGTGTGAAAACTAGCATACAAGGCAGTCCTCTGGTTCAAGGAGTTATGCTATGGCACAATGTCATTCTGAAATCATTCAACTAATAAAACACGTAGATGGTCAGGGGATACATAAACATGTGAACTGTGTTAGCCTTGAGCACTTGACCCAGGTAAAAAAAACAATGCAGGGCAAAAGTTTCTTCAAACTGCAAGCTTCTTTGTGTGGGATCTACTTTGATCTCTTAGAACCCTCAAGTCAGTGTTTCAATCTGCCTTTCACAGTGGCGGAGCGAGAGTGCAAGAGTGGCAAAGAGGGCAACTTAAAATGATTTCTTCGGACTACTTCCAGTTAAACACTGAAAAGGACAGCCATTGGTGAGATGACATAGGTAAAGGACACCAAACAAGTGGAGGGGAGAAGAGCTACAGTTGGCAGAAGGCAGAATCTAATCTCCAATTCTATATATCAGCACGCCATATAGACAAAACCCCTTTACAGATATTTTAAGACAATATTAATCAAATAAATATTCCACCTTTGCATTCAGTATTTATTCAACTTTTATTTCCAACTAAAACGCTGGAGTTAACCGTTGCACAAACAGCAGTTGTAGTGGGTACATTAGTAGTAGCAGGAGATGCAGTAGCAGTAGTATAGTACTGGGAGGAGCCATACTGTAGGCAAGGAAAACGGAAGGAGAGGGGGGATTAATGTGGCTCTCAAACACAGAGTAGCCTGACTCCCAGCTAGGGGGATGAGTCCAGAGCCGACTAGATCTAGTCAGAGAAGGAGATATTGGTCAGTCCCCCTCAATAAAAAAAACTCAGTGAGTTTTTTGAAGCCGAGAAATTTCACTCCTCAAGTTTGAGGGGGGGGAAAGACATTTCACTTCCACTCATCAAAAATCAAAAAAGGCTGGAGTTTATAATATTCCTAGATTCTGTTTTGTGATCAACACAATAAAGCATCATCCCTTCCCTCGAGTCTGTACTGGTCCGGGGGGGGGCAGCTGTGTGAGGTCATCCCACATCTCCATATCTCCGTCAGGCCTGACTACAGACTGTAAACTCAGCGGTAAAAGCACCACATGTTGGCAAGGGGCAGGCGGGCGGGAGCCTTTTCCCATAAAACCTGCTCCATGACAGAAGTGTAAGGGGGTGTTGATGTTTGTCAGGTGCCTCTGTAAAGAAAGGGCCAGAGGACATATAAACTCAACTTTTCCCAGGATGTGATATTTTCCTCCCTGTTGTTGAAACGTGTGATGTGCAAAGTTGATGGTGGGGAGGTTATTACACATAAAATTGGTCGTATAGTAGGATGTTACAGCACACAAACTGTCAATAGTTTGACATAAACTGCGACTCCTCCAGGGATAATAAAATGGCAGGTGTTGAAAAACCAAACAAAACAAAAAACAAGGCTAATTGTGATAGTCACACATCCTTCACCAGCACGTATAGCAAAAAAAAAAGGTTTTCTGAGATTGTTTTTACTATCAACTTTCCTTTTATGTGATTTATTATGCAAAGACTTGGGATAAGCCAGGTGTCGAAGGTTCAATCCCATTGTGGAGTGTCAGGAAGGGCATCTGACCTTGATCTCCCACGCTCCATCTAGGTCTGTCCGTGTCAATGTGAATGTGGGGACTAATCGTGACACATAAAATTGGACCTTTAATTATGCAAACACTTACTGAAGAGGTCAAGTGAGTGAAAGTAAGGGCGGGGGTGCTCTCATGCCGAGTATAAAAAAGGCCTAAAAAATATTTAAGCAGATATCCCTTACAATTGCACTAGTCTTTGTGGCCTTTCACTGCAGTGACAACCAAAAGGTTGTCTACGAAGACAATGAGTGCCTTTTTTGTCCCAGAGGAAATCTCAAGAATTGAGCACATCCTTCTCTGAATCCTAGCAGACGTGGTGAAAGGTGACTTTGGAATAAACTGGTTGATGGAGCTACTATTATGACATGGGCTGGTTAAATATGCCATTGACTGTATGATTCATTTGACTCAGATGGGAGGTGGGAGGCATGTGTTAACAGCCAAATGATTTCGGTATTGCAGGTCTGAAAAATGTGCAGTGTAATAGAGAGAAAGAAAACAATCTGTACATGTTAATTTTTTTGTATGGGGATTTACACGTTTCCAATAGGTTAAGTTGGCTGTTTTTGAATGAGGATCACTGGAATGAGTCCAGAATGGCTGGAATGAGTCTGGTCTTACTGGGCATGGCCCAAGGATTGACCATGGATGTGCTTTCACTGCAAAGAATGTCACAAGGGAGGGTGGTGTGCGGAGGACGTCCTCCAGTGCAGATCAGCGCAGGTGCTCAAGTAAAGGCAGCTCTGTGGATTCCTCAAGAGGGATGGGATCGCCTGCAGTCAGCAGGGTGGCATCCATCGTCTGGATGGCACCCAGTGGATCTTGTGTTAGATTCACTTCAGGAGGTGGTGGTGCTGGAGGAGTAGCCTGTAAATATTAAAAAATAAATACACTAAGTCACTTTTTCCCAGTTTTCACTGAAGTCATTTTTTAGAATCAAGGCATGAGATTGGATTTAGACAGTGTATTTAGAGAAGACTAGCTCAACTGTTTTCATACTCTATGCTGATCTTACACATTACCTGTGTGCGTATGGTCTGTAATGTTCCTCCATCACCTTCCATTGTAGCTAGTCCGTTAAAGCCCTTTCTGCCAGAAAGGCTCCATTTCCCAAAGTGGCCCTCATAGTGCAGCCCACTGCCCTGGCCTAGGCCAGCCCGCTGGCCTCCTCTTTGCCCTGAATTCTCCAGGAGACTCCCTGGGCAGAAGCGCTCTGGGCCGGGCAGCAGGGCTGGAGCCAGGGAACTGCTAAAAGACAGCTGGGAACCAGACAGTTGCTGTCCCAAGAGCCCCTGAATAGAGGACGTGCGTTGTAGGGAATTGAGAAGCCCTGCCTCCATCCTACCCTCAGACTGGCTGAGCAGGGCTAATGGTAGGGGCTGGGGATGATGGGGCCAGCTGGGAGTTGGACCCACAGGGTTATCTGTACCTGAAGTTGAAAGAAAAATAGAAAATTTATCCCAACTAAATATGTCACAACTACAAGTTTGGCAGGTACATGACAAGTCTGTATAGACTTGAACTCCTAAATGTGGAGCTGCCAGGCAAGAGGAAAAAGAGGAAGATCAAAGAGAAGGTTTATGTGTGCGTGTGTGAGGAGGGGGGCATGTAGGTGGCTGGCATGGCTGAAGAATATGACAGGAAGAAATGGAAATGGATGATTGGCTGTGTCGACCCCCTGGGAGGAGCAGCTGAAAGTAGCTGTAGCAGGATGAGCTACAATAGATGAAAACACAGATTTAACATGACAAGAATTATTTTCTGACTCGTTCAGCCATTTCCTCAAAGCAATCAATTGACTGAGTAGCAGGCTGAATGAAGCTATATGTGGTGGGAAAAATGAGTTAGTAAATACTGCATAATTTACAGGAAAATATACAGAGGCAGATTGGTTTATATCTTACCCATTGGGGGCTGGACAGTGGTGATGTGGGGTTGGGGAACACTGGAGGCTGGTGTGCTCTGGGTGGTGTGACCCGCTGGGTTGGCAGTGATGGAGGTGGAGCCACCCCCACAGTCGGAGTCCTCAATGTTCCCTCCGCTGTTACAGCCAGCACCACAACCCTTCTGTAACCTGGAGCAGGACGGGGACAC